>RJWT010048963.1:0-11069 GCA_004365215.1 Cuniculus paca
TGCTGGGCTAGACAAAGAGATGAGCAGAAAGGGTGAGAACTGTGACGGGGGGAGAGGAAGAAACTTCCAGACTCGGGACCCTACAAAACTATTAGCAACCCTATGGTAAAATAACCTAGAATGGTGGGTTTGTCAGAAGTGGTAAGTAAGCAAATTAAAGGAAGAATAAAGATAAAGTTCTAGAAGTCATGAGTAGAGAGGCAGAAATTCTTAGGATCCAGAGAAAGACCCAGAGAAGTCTTTTCAAGAAACCGGTCATCAGAGCTCCAAAGAGGAGAAAAGAATTCTATTCAACACGTACATTCCACTGACGTTCCCAGAATTTCAGTCACCTGCTCAACATCTGAACTTGTCATCAGACATTTCAAATCGATTCAGATAGTCCAGCATGGAAATGTTTCTTCAGTTTTAAAATAAAAACTCTTAGGGCCGGGGATCTAGCTCAGCGGCCTAAGCACCTGCCTGGCAAGTACAAGGTTGTGAGTTCAATCCCCGGTGCCGTAAAATAAAAACTCTTGAGAAAAAAGAATTCACTTTACAATTACATTCTGCATCCATTTGTCAGGAAATTGACCTTCTGTACAATGGGGTACAGCCACACCACATTTACAGTTCCGAAAAACAAGTATGGGCTGAAAACAAACAGATCACCTAGTGGTAGCCTGCCTGTTATACTAGAACCACAAAAGCCCAGTCTCATTTTGATAGCAGAAAGAAAGAGATTTTTCCCTTATAAGACCTTAATAGTTAATAGTAACACTAGAAATTAATGTATTGATTGTTTCCTTTCATTAAGTGCATATCAGGTAATGGAAATTTCATGACTGCAGACAGAATCCATCCTCCCATCAATGCCAGGTGCTTACTTAAATCAATCGAAAGTTTCTAATTTCATTATGTCTTTTCAGATACTCATACTTATTTATTGGAAAGGAACAGTTTTAGAGGTTAAAGTCACATTTGGTTAACTTTCTTCAGAAGAAATATTCTGTTACTACAAAAGGGATTGTATGATACAGTCCACTGATAGACTTTCTCCCTCTCCTTTTTAAGGTTGTCAGAGAATAAAGCAATCACACACAGTTGAACTAATTTCTATAGGCCACAGATGATAAAAAAAAAAAGATAAGTCTTCTCACTAGTAGTCCCACTACACTCCCTGGAGACCACAGAATTTTGTGACAGCATCTGGCCAGTAGAAAACTACCAAAATTTAGGGAAATGCATTCACATATCCCTTCATGAAGCAGAAGTTAATGAAAAGAGCAAAGAAATGGTGACAAATTTCAAAGTAATCCAATAAGAGTACAAATAAATCTGTAGATCTTTAAAAAAACTATCTAAACCCAGAGGTCAAAGCTTGCCTTCAATGAATTTGTGGTTGTATTTAAACCTCAGAAATGTTGCGAACCATAGATTATTATTAAAGTTGGTCTAGCTTGAATGGAACTATCAGTGTCTCCTCTATCAATAATAGATTACTTTTGGCCCCTCCCTTTGAGAGAAAAAGAAAAACTTATTGACTTTGGGAAAAAGTGACATCTAGAAAAAAATGTTTTAAAAGAGAAAAAACTTGCCGAATAGCATTTCTCATTATCATGAGCCATTGAACATTCTATTTTTACCTCTTTAATGAAAGGTAGATGTTACAAATGTTTATATATTTAAAAAAATGTGTGAACAACCATTTCAAAGAAGGCAAGAGACAGTAGGGCAGCCACTGTTAATCTTCTGTTATGTTTTGAAGACCTGTATTGCTTGCAGTGTTCTGTTCTGAAATGCTATGTTGTGTTTGACTCTATTCTGTTTTGTTTCATTTTGTTTTGTTCTCTTTAAAATAAAATTAGTAACTTTGCATTTAAAAAAAATACTGTTTTGGCCTGTGGTTTTATACTTACACAACTGTTGAGGAGAGTTATATTCCATATGTTCACCAGATATAACCTCTAACTCTGTTGCTCAATTAAAAAAAAAAGTTCAGTTGAAAATGAATAGTATAAATGGACAATTGCCTAGAGGTTCTTTTTCCTGTATAGAATTAAACTTTGGCAAAATGCCAACTGTAGAAGAGTTATTCACAGAAGTTCTATACAATTCACTGATAGTCAGAAATTAGTCAGAAGAAACTTGAGGAAATTGATCAAAAGAGTTCCAAATATCCTTTTGATGAGTAACCATGAGAAAACTTACCTCTGCTCTCAGTTTCAGGAACAATTGACCTTTGCCTAAAAAACTTATTTTTTAAAATCACGTAACCAAGTAAGATTTTTCTCTGCTCTTATCACTATGGTAGGAAATTTATAGCCAAATTGATTCCATGGGCACACACTTTCTAGCCTAGAAACTTCATGTTTTTTCCTCTAATCCTCATTTATTTTATATTCCTTTTCTTTGTCTTAAAGTCCTTATAAAATAGGACAGTTATAAGAAAAGTACTTTCCTCAGTGTTGTACAGGAAAAGAAATTTTTAAAATTACCCATAGAATGATGGGGGCATAGGATCAGAACTTCACTTCATCTTCTTGAAAATCACAGCCAGCATGTTCTTTGGCAAAATAACGGTGATAAAGGAAAAGAAGACTACTTCTCCAACTTTTGGTATTTTCTCTAAGAATCTTGGGCTGCTTTCCATAAGAAAGCTGGATCTCTTTAAGAAGCTGTAAGCGAGCAAAAATGTTTTTACTGAAAACATTCAAACAGCTTTTCTGTGTGGTTTGTCCTGGGAAAATGTGTTTGTAGGAGAGTGACTGGTTGTTTATTTGCATCAGCCATCAGCACACATTAACATTCATTTTTCAGGAAAACAGAGCAGATAAGGACAAGTCACATGGATTTCTCTGCCAGAGTAGTAATATTTCCAACTTAGCTTAGCTGAGAACAAGTCAACAGGAGATGGCCAATATGTAATTCCATGGCAGACCTGTGGGTCCTCCCCCCGTATAAAGGTTATTGTGTGGTGTCACACTACCTTGGTTACTTAGAGAATCTTTGGAACCCAAGGTGAAGTATTAAGAGAGAACTCAAGTACTAAAGTTCAGTGAGAAGGTATTTGCTTTCACATTTAAAATACTGCATAAAATATGATCCAGCACTGGCTTGTTTTTCCCCTTAATTACTTTCTAGAAAAATATCTATCCCGTTTTGCTGAAATAAAGCTGTACTTTGTCACAGGGTTAGTTCATGTAGCATCAACTTTAACTAATGCCCTTTCCCACAGAAGTAAGTTCCCAAAGATGACTGTGTTACCTACCATGGGCAACAGCTGTTAATTGGAGTGAATTCTTACCATGTGCTCAGAACCATATAAAGCTCTTTTTAAAGTTATTCTTTACTACCAATCTTCAAAGCAGGTGCTGTGGTCTGAATGTCTGTGTCCTCCCAAAACTCATATGTTGAAACTTAATCCTAGAAGCAATACTATTAGGTAGGCCATCTGGTATATGATTAAGTCTGAATGCAGAGCCCTCATAAATGTGATTATGCCCTTAAAACAGGGGCCCAAAAGAGCTTATTAGTCCCTTTCACTATGTGCAGTCCCTCAAAAAACACTGTCTATGAGGAACAACTCCATGCCCAGACACTGAACGTTACTTGATCTTGGACTTCTCAGGAGCCAGAACTGTCATCCATAAATTTCTGTTTTTCATAAATTACTTACTCTAAGATACTATGCTATAGGAGTAGATTAACACAATGGGTCAATCCCCATTTTGGTGGTCAGGCTCAAAACACTGAATAACCTGTCCAAGGTTACACAGCTACTAGAAGACAAAAATAGGATTTAAACCTAAGATCTGTCCAACTCCCCACTGTACATTCTTAAATATGACATGATTGGACCCTATTTGTTCAGAAGAGCAGAAAATCTAGACTCTCTTTCTGTGACCTGCCCACCTCTAATAGATTAAAAAGTCCCACGCACTTCCTTATGGGTAAAGGATCTGATAGTCTTGATTTCTCCCACTTTAGAGCGAGAATTTAAGAATGTTCCTTTGATTCCCAAGATCATAACAGGTTTCCACAGAAAATGGTAGCTTTGCAAAACAAAATTAGGTCAGAAATCTGGTATTCCATGAATCTACTGAAGGTCTTCCATTGGTTATCCAATGCCTTTAACCAAAGGCACGGTCACACCCAGCAATATTCAGAGCAGTTTGAGTGAGGCTAGACCTCCACCTGATCTCTTCTCAAAGACCATATTAGCACCCCCAAAAGTGTCTAGAAAATATTGGGGCACTATTGTGTTGTTACAATGCCTAAAGGTGTGTTGTTGGTTTTTTTGTGTACAGGACTCTGGATTTGATAAGTCCTGAAAAGCAGGTAATATATCCTAGTCATTGAGGAAAATAGTCTACACAACTCAAATATCCAAAGATATCCCAATAGGTAATAAAGGTTTTCCCTTCTTTATCACTATCTGACAAAAGCTTCCAATTTACATAGATAACTTTGTATATAATATACTACATAATTTTATATAATGTGTATTTATATTTTATTTAACAGAATATAGCATATTTAATATGTTTCAATATACCATGTTTGAATTGTGTTTTTATACAACAGAATTCTCTTGGAATGTAGTTATCATGTCTAGTAAAGAGAAGATTGGTTTTATTTTGCTTGGAACATCAGCAGCTGTAGCTTATCACTTCAGAAAATCATATTACCAACAACCCCAGCATGTGGAATATGACAGTCTCCAATCCACTATAACAGCATCAGTTGGCACAGGTGATTTCCATATTCACAGAGATGCTATATGTTACATGATCATGGTAATTCATCTTCTGACATGGCTGGGCCATGCTACTTTAAGTTAGATAGTTTTCCATTCATTTCCTATTCATATTACATATAGAACATTATTTTGGTCTCTTTTGTATATTTTTGTGTGTGTGTGTGTGTGCATGCACATGCACATTAACTACAATTTTCATTTCAGGATAGAGAAAGAGGTTTTTGAGATATTTCTTATATGAAGGGGCAACTGATAGTATCGAGAACTACAATATTCTCCCACCAGAGTGCAAATTCCTGTCTAGGATACATGGATCACCAGGTAAAAAAGAATTCCCTGCCCCATTATCTCCACTGAGAGTCCCCCATGGCAAAAATGACTTGGGCAACTGTTACGGTTTGTGTCTGGATGTACCCCCTGAAGCTTCCTCATGCAATGGTGGAGGTGCTTTTCAGAGGCAAGCTTTTAGAGTTTGTGTTTGATTCATGGTCCAATGCTGGGATTATGGGTGTGAGTGCTATATCCTCCCTGGGGTGGGTAGCCTGCATACATTATAAGGGACAGAAAGAGTCTTCCTGTGCTCCTTCCCTTGTGCTCCTCCTTTTTTGCTCTTGTTGCTTTTGCTGTCTTCTGCTGCCATGAACTACTGTCCTCTGCCATGTGCCACTCTGCCTTGGAGCCAGCTGATTATGGACTGAAACCTCCACAAACTATGAGCTAAATAAACCTTTCCTTCTTTCATTTTGGGTGTCAGGTATTTTGTCTCAGCATCAAAAGGGAAGTAACCTACACCACACCTAACTGCAATCTCTTTAGATTCACATACTCAAGCAATGTACTCACGGCAGAATCCTTTGTTTTTCGAAACAAGCCAAGATCCAGCACAATTGCTCCTGCCTACCACAACTCTTTTTAGTACTTTAATACAAAGATCTTTAGTTAATCCCACAGCACTAGGTCACCCAGCCCATCCTGAAGGTTTCTGTGACCTGAAATTATAATGAGAAAGATTAAGTTTTTTGTTCCTTTCTTCCTAGGAGGGCCACTTGTACAAATTTACTAACTCCTACGTTACAGTGTCTTAGCAAAAGTTCACTGGGCACTCCACCAAAACCAACACTCATTTGTAAATATAATCTCTCTTTGGGGCCAACTGAAATTCTGTAACAGGAAGTAAAGCAGGAATTATCTGTTTTCCACCATTGAAAAAAAGGGAGTGTTTGAGTCCAAATGCTACCAGACAAGAGGATGAAAATGGAAAATTCTGCAGTTGTATTCTTTCTTACTTAAACAAGGTAACTAGAGTCACCCTCTGGACAAGCAAAGAGAATACTACTTATAATTCAGACAGCATTTTATAACACATATGAACTAGAAATCATTTGTGTGTGTGTACACATGTGCTACTGGGAATTGAATCCAGGGCTTTCACCCTGATCTACATTCCCAGCTTTGTTTATTTATTAATTTATTTATTTATACAGTATTTTGCTAAGTTGCTAAATCACCTGAGCTGGGTTTGAACTTGCCATTCCCCTGTCTTAGCCTCCCAGAGTACCTGGCTCATAGGTGTGTACCATCATATCCAACCTTGAGGCACCAAAAAATCCTACTAAAACATACAAAAACTCATACATACTCACACACAAATTTCCACATGCTACATGTTCAGTTGCTTATTAATGGGTCATGGATAAGTATTTTAAAATTTTATCCAGGGACTGCAAACTTCATTTGGAATTATTAACCACACTGGCTTATTAACTTCATTCCTGAACTCAAGGGCCCTAGAGAGCCTGGGGAAGAGCTAGAAGCTTCAGAAGTACCAATTTTAGCATGTTTTCCACACCATAGTAGAAAAACTAATGTCTCTTTCAGTTCTGATAACTCACACTGCAAAGGCCATTCTTTTTCCCTAGCAAACACTGAGTGTCTTACCTATCCCTCCAAGGGTACCTCTGAACCCTGGTAGAACATGCCAGACTCTGGCAGGACAGCCCTCCTTGGTACTCCTCAGAGCTAATCCAGTGAGCTAATCTGAGGGCTACACATAGATCTATAAGCGAGAGTAGCTATGAGTTTTTGGAGTCAGGGTAACCAGTGCTTGATACTACAATGTAGCATCTCCAGGCAGAATACACAGGACAGTCATGGGTACCTCCACTGGCCACCCATAGGAGTACATATAATACGACTTGGGCCCATTACACATTATCTATATCAATGAACATGCACTATAGAATCACATTCCATGGTTACAACCACACACAGGAGAACCTTTCTGTTAACTTGTTCCAAAGAAACAATTTTAGCAAAAAAAAAAAAAACAAACCCACGAAGAAAAGATGTCTCTTATACCTAGCTTCAAGACTGCTGCCATGTTATACAAGCACTATAGCACAATGTGCAGTGTCTATGACAGGTCTGTATGGTGTACTCTAAAGGACAGAGCTTTACCAACAGCTTAACATTTTACATCAGGGCTCAGGTTTCAGTAGGAGCTGTAGTATATCCAGTATGTATAAGATGGATATAAATTACCCTCACTGGTCACTGATAAGGCCCTATAAGTGCATGCTGGTGATATTGTGGGGTAGGCTCCATGGCTGTGGAGCTGACATGATAGCAATGTCAATACTGTACAGTTGAAGAAAAGGTCAAAATTAAATGAAGGAAGACAAAATGACCTGACAAAGAGTAATGCTTTTTTGATGCCAACCTTACTGAATGTGTTAGCAAGTATATTATAACAACAATTTTCACAGACTCCCTTCTCCATAATACTAGAGGTCAAGGTCAAGGTAAGTATGAGAAAACACATGACTGTAGCAGGGAATTCTATGTGGAAAGAGAGGACAAGGAGCTCATAGATGGGGGAAGGAGGTTCCCCCATATTAATGCACCTATTTAGCCTTTGGAAGGAAAGACACAGAAACTTTCTCAGCAAGAATAATGTGTACGAAAAGAAGAGGTGAGAAGATGAATTTGGCAGTGGAATTATAAATACATGCCACAAAACATCAGAGTCATTTATTCAGTCCAAATACATCAAAGAGTCTCACTATACCCTCGAGAAGATTTTTAAAAATTAACAAGGGAGTATGTTAGTAGAAAAACACAAAGAGCCCTTCCAAAAATCCATTTAACTACATGAAAGGAACTGTAGACTTGCTGTTTTGGTTCTAAACCCAATAGGAACACTGCCAAATCTAAATATAGGACAAGTATTTATAGCTGAGCAAGATTTACATGGTCAGTAATGTTTCCTAGAAGAGACACTTCAGTGATTCAGAAAACGAAGATCTTATGGTCACCAAAAGGCTGGGGTGCTGGGGAGCGAGGAGACGGAGAGTCACTGATCAAAGGGTACCAAGTTTCAGAGAGGAGGAATAGATTTTGAGATCTATAGAACAAGATAATCACAGTTAATAATTTTATATTTTTATATTTTAACACAACTAAGAGTGAATTTCAAATGTCTCACCATAAAAAATTGAAAATATGTGAAAATATGAATGTTATTGTGCTTGGTTTACTGACACAATGTTGTATACATGTATGGAAACATCGGTGCCCTATAAATATATATACAATTAAGATTTAGCTATCAAAAATAATAATAAATTTTAAAGTAGAATTTTAAAAATAAGAAGAGGAGGAGTAGAAGGAGCAAAGAAAGGCTGATGAATAGCTACCCTCTCTGACAGTGTATCAGACCTGTCTGTTGAAATAAACTGAAGGAGCTCATATCAGAGGCAAAAGAACTTGGAAGAGAATTTGACCTGATAAATAGTTCCTATTTTAGCCTTCAATTTTCAAATAATCCTGTTACAATATTTCTGATAATATCTCCAATGAAACATCTCCTGAAATAAACTTGATTTGAGAAACTGATATTAGATTCATAACTTCATTTCTCTTTATGTTCTGTGGACTTTTTCCATGGGCAGAGCCTCTTGAGATCTCTTAAGACATCAAACAGCAGGCTGAGCAAGGTTTGGGGTGAGGGAAGATTCAGAAAACAGAAAATAAGCAACTTTTTATTGAACATGATTAAAATTTTCTTGCAAAGTCCAAAAAAGAAGTTACAACAAAAGCAAATTACAACTATAGGTTCGTTTCCTCCTTCAAGTTATTAATAGAATTTCTAACTACCGTACTTCACTACAAGATCATAATCAGAACAGCAGAGAGAAACAGTGCTTTCATTCCCCTCCTCAGAGAGTCGTGTAACACTACAGGTCTTACCCTCATGGAGCATCAGTTTGGTGCTAAGTCATAGTAATAGAAGGCCTGGTATCTGTTGTGTTTTCTCCTTTTAGTTTTGTCTTCCTTAAAGAAAAAAAAAGGTATTAAATTAACATCAACTCTAAGAATGACTATTTGGGAAAAATAAATAAGAATCTATCAAAATTTACAGTGTGCCTTTTTTAGGCATGAGGCATAGAGTTCATCAGGAGGTTTCCCTTAGAATTCACTTAGCCTTATTAAGTATTAATGCTCATTCTCCTGTATGTGAAGATTAGGATTCAAACCATTTAGGGACACTTTGCATAAACTCAGTAAGGGCATAGATTTGTGCTTGAGCTCCTCCTAACTGCTAAAAAGGGATTGTTCTCTCTGTCGGTTCAGGCTTCTCCCAGGGAGTAATGATGTCATGTTTGCAAAGTACTTTGAAACTACTCAGAGACATGCCAACAGGCAAATTCCAACACATTTTTTTCACAGGATGCAAGACACAGCTATTTTTTTTTCCATGAATAGAAACTGCCCCCTCTAGCCAGGCTAATTCTATAAAATTGTTATATAAGGATGAAGGAATCATCATTCAGAATCTTTGTAGACAGACTGTGTAGGGTTTTGAATAGTGTCTCTACGATTCAACCCTCTCTCCATCTGTTCTTTGTTCTTTCTTGCAAGTCCTGGTAAAGAGAAGAAAGGAGGAAGGAAGACATGTAAACACAGAAAACTAAACAATAATTGTCTTTCTTGCAGTTGCTTATTTCCTGAAAAGTGGTGTTCTAGACTTCACCTAAAGAATCTGATTGAAAAATACCTGCCTATGTATCCACTAAATTCTACCATCGGAATTGGCCTTGCATGTATAAAAACCATAAATTTTGTCTTTAGGGTACTTGCTTCTTGTAGTACAAAAGGAATAGGTTTGGCTACAAAAAAGGATGTTTGTGACTTCTGGAGTTGTGATTAAAAAAGAAAAAAAGGCAAATGTGAGAGGCTGTATAAGTCTCAGATAGCCCCTCTCCCATCTCCAGCTCAGTATTTGCCCAAAGTTTATCCACGTTGAAATTGTGCTCCGAGATGGACTCCCATTATCTTCTTCCAAAAGTAAAGCCGGGTCCGTTTAGGAATAACCATCGATTATCCTTTAATTTGAATCAATAACCATGAATTCTTTAACTTTACAGAGAAACCTCTCCAAGGGGCTGAAGCTCCTTATTCCTCGTATTTTCACGAATTACTTGTTAAGAAAAACAGTAAGACCCAGAAAATTTCTGTGAGTCATTTACCTTCTGAGAGAGTTCAATTTCTCCTAGGGTAGAGGAACATAATTCTTCAGATCGCCAAATAGAATTTAAATTTTCACCAAGTGTTAAGTTTGTGCTCACCACAGTTTAGCAAAATAACCACAGCCTGCACCTTATTATCCTATAAGCTGAAACCATAATTTTTTTATGTTCAAAAACATACTTTTTTTTCTCACACAACTCATTCAAGAGCTCCTGTAAGATTTCAGTGGAAGACCCAGATCCTGCTAAAAAGACTTCAGTTATAATGAAATCCCCTTAACTCTTTGATCTGTCTATCTATTTATTCCAGACTTCTGACTCTAGGAATCATTAAGTGGTCTTTCCTTTCTTAGATGGCAAACTCTGTCATGCCTCATAATTGAGTGGGCACTCGATAAATGAATGCTATAGTACTCTAAGAAATAATACACTTCCTATTGGCAGCAAATCCAAGAGAAACTTCCTTAGAAGAGAGGACTGTCAATTACCACTTAACAAGCCTGAGTTGGCTCCACAGAAAAAAACCAACACAACTGTAACAACTTGGTCCCCAGGAGCGGCCACATTGCTATCTGGTTGCTGCTCTCTCATCACTTGGCACACTGCTGGTCCCACAGAAGCTGCTCGACAAGTCCTTGTCAGTAGATTGATTCATAAAGGCATGAAACTAGTGATATGTAATCCATCACTTGATAGGTAGACGCCAGCTGAGTTCCCCACAGTCTGGCTGTGCCCAGCTTCTGACCTCCCGTGGTCCTTGGCTCTAGCTGGGTGTGAGACACCAGGCCAAGAACAAGAAA
>RJWT010048964.1:0-11071 GCA_004365215.1 Cuniculus paca
TTTTCTTCCATTTGGTCCTTATTTACTCTTTCTGTTTCTCACACCAGAGAAACAGTATGGTGTTTTGTTTTGTTTTGAGACAGGATTCTGCTAAACTTCCCAGACTGACCTTGAACTTGTGATCACCCTGCCTCAGCCTCCCAGACTGCTGGGATTAAAGGTGTGGACTACCATGCCTGGCTTACAGTTTTCATTTTGAAATAAAAATTGACGATTTGATTTTTTTCAGGAGTATACTATGCTAAAGTGATCCTATCACTCCCATCTTGAAGTCTCAATATATGTATCCTAACTAGATGGCAATGCCTAAAAGAGGACTGGTTGAAAGGGTTGCAGTTATAGGAAATTCCTGCAGCTCCAGTGAATAACTCATCATTGTTATCCTTGATTCATCAGTCATCTCCTGCATCAGCTATTTGGCTCTCCCTCCTAACTTCGCTATTTTATCAAAGCCATTATGATATTTGTAACACTATGCTCTGTTACATATTTATTCATATGCTGGTAATCCGGCATTTTAAAAGCAAGTGAAAACAAGCAAAAACAGCCTTAATTTATAGCATTCGCCTGTTTCCACATTGTAAATACTTCCACTGTGCCCGACTCAAGCTATCCACACAATGTCACTGAATTTTCAGTTGCGACAGGATATGCATAGCATTTTTAACAAGTTGAGACAAGTTGCTTCCAGCACAAAACCGTGATGAACAAATATTGCCTCCAGTTTGTATGTATTCTCAGAGTATATCAAAATATCCTAGGACTTTTTTGTTAGGTCCCAACATTTTGATTTAAGAAAATGACAGTGAACCATTTTTAACATAATTAAATAAGTATCTGATGTAGAATAAAATTGAAAGTTTATATCTACTTTATGAAAAACACTGTTCATTGCAAAGGAATATTCCTTGTAGTTCACCAGCTATCCAGAGAGAGAATTTGGAGGATGGGAATGACCCCATTATTGACTGATAACTGAAAATTGTCATTCTGTATTTTGAGAACCCAGCTATAATACTGCATTGAACAAAAGTGAAATATATTGTCTTGGACCACTGGCTACAGCTGTAAAGATCATTATTTTAAAATGTTTATAATGTAATGCAGTGAATAGTGTCTAGGAGTAGACAGTTTTGAGTACTGGAGTTGACAGCCTTTTTCTCCAAATAGCCAAAGAATAAATATTTTAAACACCGCAGACTACAGGTCTCTGTCCTGAGTGTCGTTCTGCAGAAAGCACCATGCTGCACGTGTCAGTTCATGGTCGTGGCTGTGTTCTGAAAGACACTAGCTTCAAAACAAAGGTGGCAGACCCGACCTGACCTGAGCTCACTGAATCTGGAACTTCCGTAGGTCTGATTGCAACGCACTTTGTATTTATGAAACATTACTCCAGGTAAATCCAAAGTACTTTTAAATAAAATTGCCCAGGTCTGTAAAATCTCTTGACTAATTACTGATTTCACAAACAACATATTCCTATAGCTCACCAATTAGCAAACAGACAATGCAATTTAAAAGAAAATGCACATACTTCTGGATACATCTTCTCTTATGTGGCTATACCAAAATGTCACAATTAGCCGTTAGCATAGAAGGTAACCTATGCAGTAATGGAGGACATTCACATATTAAATTAAGGCATATCTCATGCGAGTAGATTCACTGTGGGTTTCTTTGATATTGCTTATTCTTACCTTCCACGAGCTTCCCTGTCTGTTCCGCACTTCCCCCAGGAAGAATCTTCGCAATATAGGCTCCAATTTCTCCACTGTGTCCAGGGATTTCTTTACCACCCACAATCCTAATTCCTAGTCCATTACCTGTATTGAAAAAGTAGCAAGTCATTAGGAGTAAGAAGACACAATGGTTATTACAGTTGTAGGAAACACGAAAAGTGGATCTGGGACCTAGGAGCTAGGTACAACATTAATTTGGAACTAGACATATATAACAAAAGCACATTATTCTGACTTCAATTATAGATGACATGAAATAAAGTTTTTCTGAGAATAGAGCGCAATCTACAATTATTAAGCTGCATTAACCAATTTTTGAGTCATCCATATACAATCATATACTAAGGCATTACCAATTTTTAACCAAACATATTATTAAAATTTTATAAAGGGATATTCACAGAGTAAGAAACTTCTATTGCAATCTAAACTCTAGAATGATTGCAGGGCATATGAGAAGCCATGACGATAATCTAAGAATTGCTGTTGACTTTTCATCCTTAGCTCATCAACCAATACTGTTTGTGGCACAACGAATTGTTCTTGATTAATAAACACTTCAGTAAATTGTTCTTCACTACACAGATTTTTCTATAATCAGCCACATAGAAAGACAACAGAATATTTATTATGAGAATTCTAATTGACATAGATTTGAACTGTTTATATTTTAAGCTTGTGTGTTGTTTCAGAACCAGATATATTTTTCATACAAGTATCAAGGCTATTTTAACATAACAAGTTCTAAAACAAAGTTCTTCATCTTTAATGAAGGTACAATAAACTATTGCTTTACACTGAAATTCATTGAAATTCACTCCAGTAATTAAAATTGCGTTTTCAAATTCTTTCAAAATCTCCAAATTTTAAGAGCTATTGCATGTCTAAATGCTGGTCTTCCACTTTAGTTTTCAAAATCAATTCTAGGGCCAACATCAGTCCAGCTTAAACATTAAAATGCAACAGGTAACACCTGTTGGAACCTTTTTGTCACATGTGAAGCCAGGATATACTCTGGTGAAGTAAAATCTCCTTTTCCAGGTTCATTTGATAAACCCAAAGGAATTTCTTACCGCCTCTTTCCTCCTTCCCTCACCTTCTTTCTGTCTTGGTTTTCCCCCAACTTTACCTCTCCTTCCTTACTCCCTGGTCCCCTCTTTTTGTTTTTGGAACTAAGTATTTTTTGAAGATTTTGCATTTAAAAAAATGAATTAAAATGAAACAAACTGCTTTGAAATGCCAGGCTGTTAGGAGTGCAGCTAGACAGAGGTCATTCTCCCAGGCCTTCGTGGAGAGACTCATCACTTGTTTCCAGATCCAAAGCTCTGTTTTCAGCAGAAATCAATTTGCGAAATACATTTAATATAACTGCATGAACGCTAAGAATCTGCTATTACATGAGTTAAGCCAGAACTTGGTCCAAGTAAAGACAACTGAGTTCTTCGACACTAGACTTGAAGGACTCATCAGTACCAACTGCTGATGACTGCCCTCTGCTTCTACAGATGAGAGCCTTCCTTCCTCACATGCCACACCCTGTGGGGCCTGGCTGTGGGCTCTGCGGCACACAGAGCAGGGCACAGCTAACCGACAGCTCCTGTGGAGAATGTGAGCACGTCCATTAAGAATGCAAAGTGAGCGGGGAACAGAACATTTGTACAAAAGAGAGGTTCAACAAAAAAGTAGCAAAATCACTAATAAAATATATTACTTCTACTAACTTCAGTACAATTTAAATAACTAGTCTTTAGAAATCTTTAAGTATAAACATTCGATAAATAGAGTGTGGTATTAGCTAAGTGAAATCACATTTAAAACAGGTTATGCAAAAAACAAATCTGGGCACATAGGGAAAATATTTACATTTAGTTTTCAGTTTAGATCTATTTTAATTTTACATATTTATTAATTTGTCACATTAAAAACTTTCTTACGTTAGCCAGATCAAAGAATCTTTATATTTTAACCAATAAAATAATACCTGAAAATATTATGTGATTATAATTAAACCATTAAGTTTGGACACAAAGTATTGTTTAATTTTAATAATGCTAAGGCTACATCTAAGCATTAAGGAAAAGCAAATTTATACTGGTAAATACGCTGTATCTTATGAATAGTGACCTTTACATCAATTTATTATTCATAAAAATGTTATCACATAAAGCAAATATATTGCATAGTTTAGTACCTTTAATTGCGCAAAGGAAAAGGAAGACCATCTGTGTAAATTTTAATGCTTATGAAGTACCAACGATAATGGAAGTCCCCAAAGAATAATTCAACTAAATCTGCTTTTATGTAGCTCAAATGGTAATTATATTCTGAAGGCTATAAAAAGTTTATTTTTATATTACTTTACCTATTAATTTTTGTTATAAATTATCAATATGACTATTTAGCAAAATAAGCCAAATTATATTAAAAATCCATAGTAATTTTCCCTATGGAATTTTTAATTTTTCATTAATATTGGACATGAAGAACTAAAGAATATTTCATATCTAATCTCACTGATGGCAGGCCAGGACCAGAAGTGGGGTCACTGACTGTGTGCGTTAAGCTATTTTATGGGCAGATGCTTAGGTAACCTTATAATGCTAATAGAAATATTGTAATTTAAGTTAATATTAGTGCAATGGTAGGGTATACTTTCCAAAATATATGTCAGTTTTATTTGTAAAAACATAAGGGGGAAGAAAAATACTAATATAATTCCAAATTGAGTACTAAGTCCTTCTTTTGTTCTTCTGAATATAATATGGGATTGTAGCAGATATACTTTATCATCATCAAAGAGCCACTTTCTGTATAATGCATCCTGTTTGAATGCATGTAGAACTTGTGAGTTGCTTCTAATCAATGGAATCTGGCAGAAGCGATGACTATCAATACCTTGATCATGAAAGACTTCATCTGAGCCAACTGTAGAGGTTTTCCTGCTGGTCTTTAGGAAGCAAAGCAACACACATGTCAGAGGCAGAGGTGGGACCTCATGGCAAGAAAATGAGTGAAGATTCCCGGTACCAAAACTGGCATCCTGATGACAGCCAGCAAGAAAATGGGGAACTAAGTGCTATAACCACAAAGAACTAGATTCTTGCAACAACAATGTGAGCTTAGAGGAAGATCACTAGAGCAGAAAAACAGCCTGGCCAAGGTACAGATTGCTGTCTTGCAAGACCATGACCACAGGTTCCAGTGTGCTAATCAGTCTTCTTATCTCTAAAATATAATACTTGACAGTGAAACTCAAAGTAAGATAGATTTAATTTAGTTCATGGTTTCAGGGGATGAGTCCATGGTCATATAGGTCCAAGGCAGGAATATTTATGGCAGAAGGGTGTAGTGGAGTAAAGCTGGTTATTCACAGCACCTAGGAATCAGAACAGGGGGAGGGAGAAAGAAGGGTCAAGAGACCATAAAAAGTACATAAGGCCACACTTGCAAGATCCAAAACCACAACTCGAAGTGTGCTGTATCAATCCACTGGGCATTTCTTAATCCAGCCAAGTTGACCTATCACAAATGAATGTGCACATTCCATATCTTTCCAACCTGACAACCAGACCCATCTCCTAAAACTGTACTTCATCTCCAAATAAAGGCAAGAGCAAGTTTGTAGCTCTGCCTAACATAATACAACTATCCTGTACACATCAGAAATTCACTAACTCCCTCCTCATAATCTCAACAGTATCAGCATTTTTCAAAAAAAATCCAAAAGCAAAGTCTACTCTGAGACACAAAGCAAACTCTTAGCTGTAAACCAGTATAAAAAAATTTTTTTAACATATTCCTAAAGTACAATGGTACAGGGTAAACACTGTCATTCCAAAGAGGAGAAATGGAAAGAAAATAATATGATCAAAGCAAGACTAAAACCCCAAAGGACAAATATTAAATCCTACAGCTTCACGTCCAGCATCCAGAGCACATGGTGGTAACATGTCAGTTTCAGAGAATGCGGGAAGCTCACCCTGTCACCTTCTGATAGCAGCCCACATGGCCTCTGCCTCTGCTCAGGGCCCATAGCTTTCCTTGGAAAATTTTCCATATTCTTAGCATCTCAGCCTTTCTGGAGTCTACACTGAACTTTTCGGTTAATTTCCACAGGTTCACACACTGCTCTCTCACAGCCTCTTGCTTGGAGTTCCAAGCCTTCCTTTGAAATCTTGGCGGAAGCCTTCCTGACCCTACAACTCTTTCATTCTGCATGCAGGAAAAACAAGCATCGTGTATGTGGGTGATGCCAAAGTGTGCCATGAATTAAAGTAGCAGTCAGCATCCCTTGGGCCATGACGCCAATGTTCTCAGAGTAGATGACTGAACCAGTGAAATGATCATGGGGAAACCAGTTGATTCCCTAGTTGGCCTTGCTTCAGCAAGAGGCCGAGGGCTTTGTTTTCAAATGAAAAGTCGACATTTTACAGATGCTCGAGCCCACTATGGGTGAAGTTTTGCTGATTTCTGAGGTGTCCTCAGGGATCTTTTTTCTTATCCCTATACAGGGTACTTGGTTTCTTTTCAATTGTGCTAATCTCCTCAGCAAACACCCCTCTTCAGCCTCAACTTTACAGGTGGTTCCCTTTGAATCAAACTTTGAGGTTTTCAAAGTTTCTGTCCTAAATTGCCCAAATTCTCACGATAATTCTGTCACCAGCAATACTCATGCCACAGCCTGAATGCTGGGTTGCCTTGAAATTCCTTCTACCAGATCAATTTGTCTACCATCCTTAATTTCAGTCTCCTGTAAGTCGCAGAACATGGGCAAAAGGTAATTTTGTTTTGGGTTTTTTTTGTTTTGTTTTGTTTTGCTAGAGTGTGACACACATTGGCACTAGTCCAACTGCCGGTGAAGGCCATGTTCCCAACTGAGATCTCCAGAGTGTGACCTCTAACATCCACATTCCTATAAGCATTCTGATCAACCTGAGTTCCAACCAGAATACTCATCAGGCTTGGTTTATAGCATTTTACAGCTTCTCTAGAAACACTTCATGAAAAAGTCAGTTTTGATGAGGGTAAGAGCTCAAGAGCACACAGCTCGTTTTCTGGGATGCTGCAGCGGGCCCCTGCTCTCCCCACAGTGAGTGACTTGGGCGGCTTTGTCACATGTGTCTGGTGTACTCAGGGTGCCTGGCATGGAGTCATAGGACCAGTGTGACAGCAGCACAGCCCAGGTGCCCCATTTCCTGTTTGGTGGGAATGGAGGCGATGAGGGAGCGGCTGCCCTCAGATCTCAAACAGGAGAAACCAGAAGCTACTAAGGAAGGGTTCTGGGACCAGCACCTTCCATAAGAGGGCGGTGAGGACACACCCTGTACTGCACCATCCAAGTGGATTTGCCACTGAGGAGCTTGGCCATGGTGCAATTAATTTCTATTTTTCCTACTGCTGCATAAATTTTTATTATCCTATGCTCCTATCATTGCCACACACTACCAAGACAGAATGACACATTTGTACATTAAACCTTTCAGCATTGTAATACAAGTATAAATTGCAAGTCTATGTTTAAGTGAATAACTGGATTAATATTAAATATCAAACATCTTGGTATAAAATCTATAAAGAACAGTGTACATACAAGATTGGTAACATAGTGACAGTAATCATGATTTTTGAGATGAGTTGAGAAATTGACTCATAGAGAAAAGTTTTAAATATGCTGAATCACTTTAGGGATATAAATAAAATCCAGGTGTCCAGATTATTTTTATACTACAGGCAGAAAATGTTCTCATCAAAATGAATTTGCTATTGTGGGAGAGGCATTCAAAATAGTTCAACAGCTTCTACCTACCTGTAGGGACATTTGTTCACTGAAGAATTATTTAGTACAATTACTTTTGGTTACTTTCATTACTCTACCTAAAAGTTACTACAACTGTGTGGAATGGACAAGAAATTAGGTACATGTTGTTAAATAACTGGCTTAAAAATGTTCAAACATTTCATTAAATTATGTTTTAAATTAAAAAATGAGCTGTTTATTTTATTTTCATCCAATTTCTATTACCTCAGATTTACTAATCTCTTAATTGTCAAAACAGTTCAAAATATATGACTTTGAACATATGGGTCTTGTTCTACTTGTACTTTGTGCCAATAGATTTTTTTATTTTATCTAATATTGACCTTAATTTCAGCATTCTACATTGTGCACATGTATCATAGCATCAATTATAGTCCGCTGACATTGTTTATGTTTACCATATTACCTGGGTTTTCTCAATCTCTCTAGTATCATGTTTATGAATTGAAGGAAATAGTAACTAACATTTCTAGACGTTCTCTTGTGTCTGACACAATTTTGTAACTCTTTTGCATTATCTTTTTAACTACTTCTACTCTGAGTTAGATACTGTTCATACTACCTTCAGGATAAATCAGCTGAGACTAAGAAAAGTTGCAAATTTGTCATAGGTTGCCCTCATAAAAAAGCTAAGATTAGAACTAATATTTTATAACTTTCTATATTTCTTTCATCACTCTAATTGTCAAGAAAATATTCTAGTGGATTAATATAAATCCTTACTCCTTCCATTAAATCCCATAAATTCTTGCTCATTTCCCAAGGCTGATTCACACATATTTGACATTTATACCCTCACATTTCACACTAATGTTAGCATTTATCTCGTCTCCCACAGTCTATGTACTTGGATGGCTTCACTTTCGTCTCATGCAATGATTACTCATTCCTTTATTTTCATTTCATGAAGAGTGCAACAAAAATGTGCTAAGCCACTTACAGCGGGATGCAAAGCCTCCTTGGTAGAGAAGCGATACCTAAGCAGTCTTTGCCCTGACAGATGTCAAGGGAAGTGGCATGATTCTGTGGAAATAGCTCTGACCACAGAATCTCCTTTTGTAACTGCGGGAGGGAATCCAGCTTTTCAGTGCAATTTATCAAGAAGGAATTGCAATTTAGCCACACATTCAACCTGCACCCTACGTTATTTCTACAGTTTATTTCTAATTTATTCTTAAAATTTGTAATTAATAATTGAGTCCCATGTTTTGGCACTGTCACAATAATAAGAGAATAAAAGTCATCTTACGTTGGAGGGAAAACCTAGGAGCCTGGGATCCCTTCGCGTGTGATTCAGCGCCAGGGAGTTCTGTCAGTTGGGAGAGAACATGCAGGGCCCTGCGCCTGTCAGTGGCGATGTCTCTAAATCAGTGGCGGTGAACCTATGGCACACGCGTTGTTTTTCTTTTAAGCCAAAAAATGTTAATATAGGAGACTTTTTTCTAAACTAAAACTTCAGATTTCAGTTTTACCCACAGTGTTGGCACTTTGCAGTAAGTAAGTGGGTTTGGAGCTGCAGCTTGGGCTCTGGTCTCTGAAAGGTTCGCCGTCACTGTTCTGCCAGGAGAAGCAACAAAGAGGCACAGTTGTCTGGGTACTTTCTCTTCTAAGACTCAGCTGATTTGAAAAAGAAAGTTTTCCCATGAAATACTCGTGGAATGGTACTGGGGAAATGTCAAGTGATCAGTGGCCATAACTTCTCTGAATTATATAGGAAGCACGGGGCAGCTCGCCCTGCTTTTGCTCAGTTCATCTTTATCTGACATACCATATTTGAGAACTGCACCAGGGTCTCAAACAGAGGTGGTCCAAGGACGCTGCATTTCCATGACTTGAACAGTGATAATGCTGCCCATTAAATGTAGATTCATAATTTGTCTGCTGGTCCACTCTTTGCACATTATGGTCCCTTTTCATACATTTTTGTGCTCTGTGTTAAAGCAAGTAGTAATCATCTACTGTCTCACATTGTAAATAGGTCACTGAAAGGAAATAAATGGGGCTAATTGTTGTCTAAGGCCTAAAACGAAGACTTACTGTGAGTCCTCATTTGTGATGGATGAGGTCCTAGCGCCCCACTACTCTTATCAACATCTGCTTGTCCATGAGGAGGGGCTTTTAGCTTCCCACAGTTTAAAAAATTATTCAAGCAAGCCAATCATATCATCCTGCAGGATCCAGGCATGCCTGGGCCTTCTCACATTAAAAAGCTACCCCCCACTGCCCCTTTGCTCACTCTGTGCCTGAGTACAAATTCAGGTTTCCTGTGCCCCCAACACCAGCACCTGTGACTCATCGCCTGCTGCTGGTCTTGCATCTCCAGGGTGAGGCGCCCTGTACCCTGCCTGCCATGGCTCTCGAGGGCCAGAAGGGAGGTGATTAACTATTAAATATAGGACCAAATACCATGATAGGTAACTAAGAGTAATATTTAACAGGAGATTCAATTTGGATTCAGAGCTAAGTTAAAATAGTTTAAATAAAAATTGTATCATTTTAAATTCCCACAGTAAATCATGATTGAAAGATAATTTCTTAGTTTGGGAGTGCAAATGAGTAAGAAATATCCTCTGGTAAGAAACTGATAAGATATCTAAAAGTATCTTTTCCCTTTTACCTAATAATTTTATTTTTTGGAATGTAGTATAAGGAAATAAAATAATAAACATCATAGTCACATATTTTTCACTGTGGTATTGTTTATAAGAAAGAAAAGGGGCATTGTTTATAAGAATGACAACACAAATATCAATCAGTTGAGGGATGGTTAAAATAAATATCAACACGTGTATACAATACAATAAAAACCAGTCATTAAATTTGCTTGTGGAGACTTTTAGATGGATCAATAATATGCCTTTACTAGGCAATTCATGCTATATGTAAATGCACATGTGAACGACATTACAATGTATTTTCAACTGTTAGCATATGTGCCCATGTGTATAAAAGAAACAGGAAGATAAGAAAATAGGAATTGTAAAATTATGGTGGTTTTATTTTTTAGTATTTTTTCCCACCACTACTATATTTTATAGGAACATTATTATATGACATTGTATAAATTTATTCATGCATACATGCAAAGCAAAAGTTGTCTATGTTGGGCTGGGAATATAGCTCAGTGGCACAGCACGTGCCTGGCAAGTGCAAGGCCCTGAATTCAATTCTCAGTACCAAGAAAAAAAATTGTCTATGTGCACACATGTTCCCATAATTTATGATATTTGTTTAGGTATTTAATAAATATATTTAAAGTATTGTTATGACTTGGGTCTAGATGTCTCCCCAAAGCCTCACATGGTCATGGAGGGGCTATTCAGAGGTGGATGGATCTAGAGTGAGTGTGTCATGCTGGGATTAAGCACGTATGTATTATTAAATTAGTCCATGATTTTTTGGCATACTTCTGGGTATGATTATGGGTACCCCACATAGGTATGAGTGGTACCCATTCTAAGGATGGGTAGTGTTGATAAAATACAGTGGACCCTCAAGTTATGGCCGGCTTCAC
>RJWT010048965.1:0-11089 GCA_004365215.1 Cuniculus paca
AAAAAAACTACAAAAAGAAAATTTGTAGTTGAGTTATATTCTCAATTGTTTGAGATTGGATTGTTCTTACAACTGGAGAATTTAGGAATTCTCATTTCTGTCTACATCTTTTTCTGTAAATGATAAGATTTTATATAGCAAAATTGCTAATGATACCCTTAAATTCTTAGAACTAAATAAATAAATTCAGGAAAGATTTAGTATAAAAAGTCAATATGCAAAAATCAGTAACATTCTTATACACTGATGCAAATTATCTCTGAAAAGAAATGTAAAAACATTCCTATTTACAGTGTCATAGAAATACCTAGGAAAAAATTTGATGAAGGATATGAAAGGCTTATATATAGAAAAATATTAAAGAAAGAAATTGAATAAGACATGAAAAAATGGAAAGATGCTCCATGTTCACTGATTCAAATATTTAAAATTATCAATTTTTTGAGGTACTGGAGATTGAACACAGGAAGGATTGAGCTACATTCTCAGCCCTTTTATAGTCTTTTAAATTTTGAAACATATTCTCACTAAGTCACCCAGTATGGTCTCAAACTCCTCCTACTTCAGTCTCTTGAGTAGTTGGGAGTTTTTAAAGTTAAAGCATTGCTTTTATAGTCATCAGAAAACCGCTGATCACCCAATTGGATAACTTCATCCTGATATGAACTCTTGCAAGATCAGCATAGCACTCTGGGTCTAAATGGATTGTTCTTACAACTGGAAAAACAACTAAACCAGGAAATCAACACTGCACTATCAAAACTAAAATTCAAATTTTATTAAAATTCCTCTATTGTCCCATTATTGTCCATTTTCTGGTTTAGGATCAGTCATTCCCATATTACATTAGATAATAATACCTTCTTTGTCCCTTTTCACCTGGAACAGTTCTTCTATCTGTTTTGCTCATGACCTGAACACTTCTTTTTTTCTAAAAGATAAAATTTCACTGTGTTTTCAAGGTTGTCTTTGAACTCCTGGGTTCATGTGATATTCCTGTCTCAGCCTCCTGAGTAACTGGTAGTATAGGCATGTGCCATGCACCCAGTTTAACCTAGAAGTATCTTGGCAACAAGATCACAGAAGGGATGCTGTAACATTGCCAGTGTATCCCATCAAGAGACATATGAGGTTGATAAGCCTCATTACTGGTGACTTCCACCTTGAATACTTGTTCAAGGTTCTATCTTCCAGCTGTCTCTACTATAAAGCTGTTACTCCCCACTTGATAATCAATAGGTATTTTGATTGAAGATACTTTGAAACTATGAAAATATCTTGATCTCATTATACTTTAACTCAATAATTTTAGTATTCATCAATGATCATTGCCTGAAATAATAATCCCTGAGGACTTTACAAAATTGTGATTTTTGTATTTCCACCTTTTTGGCATTTTATCATGCTACCTACTCTCATGCATTTGTTTATTCAATTCATTTATTTATTTATATCAATATGGGCTTATGCATATTTATTTTGCTTTGAGTTAAAATCCTTTGTGGTCCCAGAATTGGGCAAAGGGATTTCTTCCAAGTTGGTGCCTGTGCCCTTTATCACGACCCCATTAGTTGTGGAGTACTTTCTTACATCCTACAAGCAGTTAACACTATACAAACAACATGGTCTCACTTCCAGCATGGTGTGACTCAAATTCATCTTGTGCTTTCCCTACACTGGCCTTGGGTTCAACTATCTCTCTGGGCAGCACGGGTTCTTTTTATTGAAGAGTGGTATTTTAAAATGAGATATGAGTGCTGTGTGTGCTTATTTCTTCAGCGTACCATTGCTCCCAGGCCAACCCAGTGGACAGTTCTAAGTGGTTCAGGTGTATACTGAGACACACATCCATGTACATGTTCATGTGTATAGCCACACATTTGTGTGTATATAAATTCATGCTCATACATAAGAGTCTGACCTAATACAACAGGGCTTATTTGAACTTTCTCTGACTTTTGTCAGTAATTTTTATCTTTGACAATGAAAAACCTGGTTCTCATTATCTGCAATATTTTTAATTATTTTCTTACAGCATCTATTTACAGTATGTTTATGTTAGTTGTAGAATTATAAAAAAAACCTACAATTTTTACTACTAAATTTAGCTACCATGCAATATCTGAATATAGTTCTTTTTGTCTCTAACCTTATATGAAATATTTTCTAAAATTTCTTTCATTATTTTATATTTTCCAATATGATTTTGTCATTCATTTGTAATACAGTTAGCATTATATTAGAACTCTACTGAATTTTTTGCTATATATTCAGGTTTCAGGTTTCTTGAAATTATTTGCTTAGTTTTTGGTAGTGAAGCATTTAAAGAAAAGACTGTATCTAGAAGGTATTATCAGAAAAAAGTGGTTCCTCTCATGCATTCTACATTATTTGGGTATTTTTCTTATCCATTTAGATTTCCCTCTTTTAGGAAATCTTAATATAGCAGATTTTTGTACTTTGACAAGTAAATTTGTGAGATACAGTTGTCATGGTCAATTATAACCATTATTTCAATTAGCTCATGTACCTATATCAAGTATCCCTTTCCTTTCAATTTCTCTTTCTTCACTGGTCTCTTTTCACCAAGAAAGAATTTGACTTAGCATGACAACATATTTAAAAAACAGAACAATCTGTAGCCGTAAATGTGTCTTCGTTCATTCATTCATTTATTCATTCATTCACTTTCATTCTTTCACTCATTCATGCATTGACTCAATCATTTGAAATTACATGATAAACCAGGTTACTCCAAGGAGTAACAATACACTTGTAGAATTCAATGAAACACAGAATGCCAGTCACTTAGGATATAGAGCAGCACGAATATGGAAGACTCACCATTGAAGTTAACATTGCGGATATATTTCAATAACTTTTTGCCTCCAGCTTGCTCCATCTCTGGGCAAACACCCCGGTAATCAGCACAGAGATCTTTGTTCATATGATGAAGGGCATGAGCCATGGCATAGACTGCATCAATCACGAACTGAACTTTACCCTCCTGCTCATAGTTGGAATCTTTCCCAATTCTCTCCTGTCCTGCACATTAAAACAAGAAACACACACAAAGATGGGTTATGAATAGACCTTAAATGTACATTTACTTTCAATTATGCACAAAGAAAACAAACTTAAGGTGTATAAGACTGCAAGCCACAAATCCACAATTTGCAATCATGTCAGAATTTTTTCGATAGTTAGTGGTATTTTACTTTGGGGTATATTATACTAACCATTCTAATTTATTAGATATATTTTAGAAGTAAAACCTAAAAGGATCAAAATGACAGCTTCTGTAATAAGTTAATACACTATTCAAAATATAGTGGTCCCAAAGAATCAAAGATATTTTGGATCAGAAGCTGAGTTGTCATGTTCAAATCCTTAAAGGTTGCTTTTTCTGAAAAAGTCAACGAAGAAATAATAGAAAACACACTCATTCTCCACCTTAACTCATTACGTTTTACGTACCTACTGCACCAGCTGTGTTCCCTGTCTGAATTAGACACTCAGGTACTCCAGCTAGAGACTCTTCTGTCATTGTTTATTCTTTCTCTCTACACCCCACACTCATATATATAGCAGTCCTGTCAGCTCTGGCTCTGAAACACTGCATAGTTTTGGATACCTTACCAATGACCTGGTCCATCAATTTTATCTTTCATCTGGATGCAATGCTAGCTGTCTCCCTTCAGTTATTCATTCCTTCACGTTCATATTTGGAAACTATACTTCTGATCATCTGCTCTCCATCCTGAGAATTCTTCAATGGCTCTCTAAAAAAGAAGATCTAAATCTCCCCTGCTGACAAAAATGGCCATTGATCATTTGATGCCACCTGCCTAGTCATGATAATAACAAATATTCATTAAGTGCCTGTACTGTGTTCAAAAGGATACATATCTTTTCAGAAAAACAATTTAATTTTTGCATTACAGTTTATTCTCATTCTGCTCATGGGGAAGCTAGGCTTTACAGAAGTTAACTGATCTTTCCAATATGACAACCGATGACAACTCAGGTTCATAGCACTGATGACAACTCAGCACTGATGACAACTCAGCACTGATGACAACTCAGGCTTCATAGACTCCAAAGCCCACATTCTTCTGATTACATTGACACTACTGGACTCTTTCTGTTTATTTTTTTCTTCCAAACTTAGATGGGTATTGTTTGTTTAATCTATCTTTGCTCACTGTTTCTGCTCTGCTAGGAATGTCCTTCCTCTTTGCTTTCACCCATTATGAGTTAGTTTTCTAAGAGACAACCCAAACGTCTCTGACATATAACTCCTCCATCTCAATTAAAAATTCGTATAAAAAATACTAACCTTCTAGTATTAATGATAGCAGTGTATTTTAATGTTCTATCAGTAGTTCTCTCAGATGTTTTTATTTTTGCTTTTTCCATTATAATCCCCAGTATGCAGTACAACATTTAGCATTTAGCCTCTAGCATATACTGAACAATGCTTGAATTAAATTATGTATTCAATAAGTACATGATGCCAATGATTCTTGTTAGACCTCTCTTCCCTTTATAAAGAATAATTATCACAGATTACACTTTCACAGTGATATTTCCAAAATTGTTTTCATTGGCACAGTTGTATCACAAGGGAACAGTGGGAATTCCACAGCACTATACCCTTCCCTTGCAATGTACATAAATGGCTTTTGACATTCACTGTACTAAAGTAATCTTCAGGTTTCTTTACTGGCACACATTTTTAGAATCTTTAATACTACATTCTAAAGTATGATCTCCATGAGAAAAAATGCAGAATTTACTGAATTTATTCCTCTTTTTTTTGCAATGGGGATTGAATCCAGCACTTTTCTCAAGGTACTCACATTAATAGTGTTTTTAGAAATATAAAAAGAAATGAACAGTGTTTAATAAAAAGGTTACATTTGCACTGAGTTAAAATCCCACTCCTTTTTATTTATTTTTAAATTTTGAGACAGGTCTCACTAAGTTGCTCACAGTGGGTTCCTGCTGGCAATCTTCCTGGCCCTGTTCCAAGTCTGCTGGGATTTCAGGCATGTGCTACCACACCCAGCTGCGTACGTTTCCTTTTTAGAGTATATATTAATATCTCATATTACAGACGTTTTTTGGTCTATGTGACTCCCATTAAAATGCCAATCAATCTTAAACTCACTGCAGGTCATCAGTGTAAGGGCTTGACAGTGTATGTGAAAGATTTGTTTCAATAAGATAAAATGCATCACAGACTTATAGGGTCACTCTCAAATTCAACTCAAGACTGTAGGTCTTTCAGTCAATCTTGACCCTTTGAAACACTTTCCCTTAAAAGGAAAATGCTGGTTCTAAATGACAGTGCCATCACAAAATATATAAATAACATTCTTAGAATAACAAGTATGTCTGATAAACAATCTAAAATAATCATAATGTAATTAATAGCTTTGCATATGTACTTTTTTGGACTTTTTGTATATTTTGGGGATACAATCTGAGAAGTAGGATTATATTGTTAAAAGGTAAATTAATCTGTACTTTTATTGTAAAATGGTGAGCCCATTCTGCCGAACCCTTCTGAGGGAGTTTCACCATTTTGCTGTCCTATGTGCAATACAGGAGAATGTGTATTTCCCTGTAACCTCACCAATGGAGTACTATGCTGTTAAACTTGAATTTGTATCAGATATGTGGAAAACACTACTACAGTGCATTTTTATGAGAATTTTTTTAATGCGGGAGGCTAAACATCTTTGCATATGGAGAGATAAATACTTTCTTTTCTGGCAAAGGGTTCAAAATGTAACCTTTTTAATAACACTGTTCATTTCCTTTTATATTTCTAAAAACACTGTTAATGTAAGTACCTTGAGATTGCTTGCATAATATCTCAATTTGTCACTTTTACTTTTGTTTTATTGTTCCAAAAAAAATTTTATTAAATTTTTTCTAAAAATTTACTGAATTTTCTTCCTTCATTAATTCTGGATTCTGAACCATCAGTAGAAAGAAGCTTCTCCACTCAGAAAGTATCAGACTTTACTCATGTTTTCTCTTAATACTTGATTACTTTTATTTTCTAGAGGTAAATAGTTGATCAACTTGAATTTTATTTTCGTATGTAGTAGGAAAAATGAATCGAAGTTTTATTTTCTTCCATATAGCTATCCTAAATATAACTGCCGAATATTTTATTTGACCTGTATAGTAGTCATCTTCTCTTATCTGAGAGGTGCTGTCATTATTGTATATTAACTTTTCATTCATGATTTTGTCTGTTTCTGGATTACTAAAATCTGTTTCTTTGTCCACTCACCCACTAATACCAAAATTTTAATTAGAAAGGTTTCAATACATATTTAAATACCTAGTAGAAATAGCCCTTTTCCCACCATAATTGTACATTGTTTTAACATCATCCTAATTATTCTTATTTCCTAAAATGAACCTTGTTAATAATTATATAGATCTAGGAAAAACCCAAGCAACTTGATACAATATTTATTTAATATTTATGTTTATAAATAAGTTGACCTAGAACAGAAATTTTAATGAAGTTGAATCTTCCCACATGTAGTTTTTATTTGCTCAACTTGAATTTGCTTCCTTCAACAGTGTTTTAAATTTTTTTTTCTCATATAGGTTTCAAGTGTTTTGTAGAATGTTCGGCCACAGTATATCATTTACCTTTGCTATTAGATATATTATTTTCTTTTTGGTATATACTTTCTCTGGTTTTGTTTGTGCCTACAAAAGCTATCCTTTGTTTTATTGTGCCTGTTTTTGTTATATACCAACTTTCTACTATAAAAATAAATATACATAAAGCAAGGCTGAATAAACCTTACAATGACCCCAACAACTAGATCCTAACATTACTGTTTTTCAATCCTATGGTATTTACTATTCTAACATTATAACTTATTTTATAAGTTTATTAATTTTTATATTAATTTTGTAATATGGTACTGTCCAAATTTCTCTCATTTTTATAGCAGTATTCAGAAAAATCAATATTTCATGCATTATGATCATGATAAAATATACATTATAAAAGAAATTCTAATAATTCAGAAGTGTAGTTCCCAATCTAATAAACACATTCATTGCAAAAAGAATGCTTTGAAAATTGAACTGTTCCCAACAGTGAAATGTATTATTATTTTACAGACACTTCAGGCTTCATTTTCTCTTGAAGTTCACCAGATATACAGTATCAGCATATTAAAGGGTAACACTTGAGGGTTAAATATGTCAAGTTAACAAACCAGAACAATCTAAATTTATATCAAGAAAATCAGAAGTGCAGGTGCATAAAAAAATACAAAACTGTTTAAATGTTCCTTTACTTAGTTGGTAGACATCATTGTTTGCTAACTTCAGAATCTTTAGCTGATCATTTAAGATCTTCATTTCTCTTTTCTATTCTGAAATCTGACAATGTTCAGAAATTGGTGTTCACCAATAAAAGTGAGAACTTCTATATCTCCCCTGGCCTCACCAGGTAAGTTCTGGTTTGTCATAGCCTATGCCCTATCCTGTGAAAGGGTTGATGTAAGAATGGGCATGAGATAGAATTCTACCAATCAGATAGTATGAGGATGGGCTTTGTGGGAAAATTTCTGAAAACGTTGATTTGCTTTTGCAAAAAGCTAAACAATTGTATCAAGAGCAACCCCTCATACATACACTTAGCAATTTGTATAGTTCTGACAAAAGTATGCAATGTACCAATGACAATAGAATAAATATGTGGTAGGGAAATGAAAATTCTCTGAGCTGTCAGTTAGCCAAGCCCTCTACATTTGTTTTTTCCATATGGAGATATTAAATAGTTTAACCATTTATTAAAGTTTGATACATAATATTTCTAAGTTTACTTAGCTACGACTTCTATTGGTGCATCACTTTACAGCAGTCTAAGGGACTGTCATTAAGCACACAACAGACACACACTGAATTACAGTGTTAAATATTTTCAATAGCACAACTTAAAGTACATTTTTAAAAAGCATTTTCAATTAATCCTCAGTTAACATCTTGTATTTTCAGTCTTTCCGATGAAATAAATAAATTCTTTTGTTCTTTTACTTTATGTATTTTACTTCCTTGTTTTCATCAGATTTTGGAGGGAAGAGTCTGAAGTTTAGCAAGGAGGAGAACTCTAAAGCATTATCTTTTACTTGTGCAGCATGCAGAGGCTCACTTTTTCAATTTTACTGATTTTCTCTTCCACTGTTACTTTTACCTAGAGTCCAGTTTTTATCTACAAAATGCATGAACTTTTTGCTGTACTGGGTAATACCTATGAATCAATCTAATGAAGAAATCAAAAGACCTTTACATTGAAAACTACAGTACTCTGAAAAAAAGAGTTCAAAATGAATATCATAAAATGGAAAGATATTCCTTGCTCTTGGATAGACAGAACCAACACAGTGAAAATGGCCATACTTCCAAAACTGTTATATAAATTTAATGAAATTTTAATCAAACTACCAACAGAATACCTCACAACTGTAAAATTCATTTGGAACCAGAAGAGACAGAATAGCAAAAGGAATCCTAGGCAACAAAGGCAAGGAAGGAGACATCACCACCCCTGATATTAAGTCATATGACAAGGCTACTGTGATAAAAACAGCACGATACTGGCAAAACCAACCAAACAAACAACAAACAAACAAAATGAACAAACAAACAAAACGAACCTACCAGACCTGAGGATCAGTGGAGCAAAACAGAAGATACAGAACCAACTCCAAAACATTCAGCTACCTGGTCTTTGACAAAGATGCCAAACATTTTCACTGGAAGAAAGCCTCTTTAATAAATAATGCTGAAACTAGCTTTCACCTGTCAAAGATTAAAGCTATTCCCATATCTTTCACCACACATTAAACTAAAATTTGAATGGATGAAATATCTAAATATTATAACAGAAACACTTAATCTGCTGGAAGATAAAACAGGTAAAACTCTTGAAGACATAGGTATAGGTAAAGATTATGAACAAAACCATGTTGCACAAGAAAGGTTACAAAGAATCAACAAGGGAGATCACATCATACTAAAAAGTTTTTGCATAGCAAAAGAAACCACTCAGTAAAGAGACAACCCACAGAATGGGAAAATTTTTTTAGTAGCTATTCCTCAGACAGTGGATAAGAATATATAAAGAACTCAAAAAATCATACTTCCCCCATATTTAAAGACCTAATCCAAATGTGGGGATCTGAAATGAATAAGCACTTATCAGATGAAAAATTCCAAACATCAAATAAATACATTAAAAAATACTGAACATCACTAGTCATTCGAGAAATGCAGAAAATGAAACTGAGATTCTGTCTCACTCCAGAAAGAGTGATTATCATCAAGAAACTAATCAGTAAAAATGCTGGAAGGGCTGTAGGAAAAAGGAACTTCTCCACTGCTGGTTGGAATGAAAATTGGTACAACCAATAAGGAAATCAGTATGATGATTCTTCAAAAAACTAAAATTAGACGTTCCATTTGACCCAGATATTCCTCTCTAAGTATCTTCCAGAAAGAATTAAATGCATCATACCACAGTGATATAAGCACATCGCTCTTCATGTTAGCACAATTGGTACTAGCTAAATCTTAGAAACAGCCTAGATGTCCACCAACACTGAATAGATAAAGAAAATGTGGTTTTCATATACAATGGAGTACTACTATGCCAGAAAAAGGATAAACTTGAGACATCTTTAGGTAAACGGATGCACCTTGAGACCAATAAGGAGAGGAAGAAAAGTTAAAGGGAAGAGTGGGGAGGGGAAATAAAAAGAAGAATCAAAACATGCTATGTACAGGCACAAATTCCCTATGATGAATGAGACCATTATATATATCAAAAGTGTACCAGTAGGGTTCTTTTTTTTTTTTTTTAAAGAATTTTTAAAAAGAATTTTGAGATAGGATCTTGCTAAGTTGCCCAGACTGGGCTCAAACTTGTGATTCTTGAGCCTCAGCTTTGCACCACCACATCCAGCTCAAAATGCACACTCTTTTAATGTCTGTTGAATGAACTTGCAGTTGCTTTACACAAGAATAATCATGAATGTTTTCAATAGCAGAGTTCATAATGCTGATTCTACTGGTGAGGTTTTCTGTTTGAAGTATCCGCTTAATGTGCCCATTTGAACACAATGCTTTCTCAAAATACAGGCCTTAGTGAAGATTTGTACACAAATAATTAATAGAAAAAAAGACATGCAAGTTAAATGAATTATAGAATGAAATTATCAGTATACACAAAGTTGGTTGAATCAGAAAACTAAAGAAATAGATGGGGGGTCACAGAAACCCCTCAAAGATGTTTGGTAGCACTTATTAAAACACACAAACATTTGAAGGTTCAGCACACTTAACAACTGACCCATTGCTTTCCATACATTTCTAAAGGAGCAAAAAATGGTGATTTTTACTTTGATTTCTGATCTTAATTGACAGTCCCCTCTGGAGCGATGCATGCTTTGTGCTGACAGTGGTTTTATAGCCAGTTTCTCTGCCTGCTGCACCAAAGAGGCACTTGGCACAGCTTTCAAACCTCACATTATGCACATTTATTTCATGGACTATAAAACCCTAACTGAATGTTTTTTGGAATAAAAACCTTGCATAGTGTGGTACATAATTAACGATGTTTGGAACTATGGCAAATGAAAATACCTTGATAAAGTGTGAAAATTAAGCTATAAGGTATTTAAAAAGAAAATTCATACTCTATTGTGAAAATACAGCCAGATTTTGAGTAAAGTGGATGCAAGACCAGCAGGGTGGAAAGATCCTGAAGTGGTAGAAAATACTGTAGTGTTTTGAAAATGCTATTGTTACCTGCAAGTCTTGTTAAGATGCAACTACAGTTTCTTCCATCATTTAAAAATAAAGAAATAACTCTGTTGAATCAGTACTTTTTTCCTTTAATGGTTGTGCAATTCTCTTTACAAAATGAATATTAATGGAAAAATAAGATTCTGTATTTGTGAACATGTACTTTGGTTTCATCTTTCATAGTGGCCTCATTTAGAGAATAACAGAGCAAAAATTCATGATTTTGAAAAAAAAA
>RJWT010048966.1:0-11077 GCA_004365215.1 Cuniculus paca
TAATATAAAAGAAGTCAATAAAAAATAAAGAACTACTTTAGATAATATCAGTACTGAAAAAAATAATAAAATTCAAACCTCTAGAAAATTCTTGAATTATTACTGGGAATGTTTAACCCCCATTTACTAACTCTGAGACATGTGATAGCCCTCCAAAATCTTAAAGACAGCTATATTTATTGCTCTGAATTGTCTTTCCTTTCTGTTAAATATGTTGTTATTTTTCTTCATATATTGTGTGAGAGTTTTTTATTTTTGGTTTTCCCCATCCTAAATAGATCTGTAAACACATCAAGTATCACCAATTTTCTTTTAAAGTACATATCAGTCACCTTTCTATCACAGTGACCAGATATCTGACACATGACATACCCAGTTAAAGGGGGAAAGGTTTGCATCAGCTCACTGTTTCGGAGGTTTCAGGCCATGGTCAGTTGGCTCCAAGGCAAAAACATCGTAGTAGAAAGATATGGCAGAGGAAAGCGGCACAATTCCCTGGCACCCAGGAAACAGAAAAAGCAAGAAAAGCCAGAGAGAAAGGAAGGGGTTGGGGATCAGAATACATCCTTCCAAGCTGGGTGTGGTGGCTCAAGCCTGTAATCTCAGCACTCCAAGAAGCTGAGGCAAGAAGACTGCAAATTCAAGCCCAGTCTAGGCAATTTAGTGACTTACCAGGACTGTGTCTCAAAATAAAAAGTAAAAGCAAGATGGATTATATAGTTCAGTACAAAGGCCCTGGGTTTGCTTCCCAGTCAGTACTGGAAAAAAATCCATCCAGGTCATACACTCCTACCCCTGCGACCACCTCCTCTAACAAGTCCCTCCCTCCTAAAAGTACATTTAGCTATAAACTCACCAATGGATTGATTTGTTAATGAGGTTAAAACTTATACTCTGATCACCTCCTTAAAAGCTTCACCTCTGAACACATTTATCATCCAATTTATAAAGAAGTGATAATAGTGTTCTAAGTGTAATATGAACAGCAGAGGGGAGAGAGGCTATGGTTGTCAAAGACTCGGATGTGAAAGAGGGAGGGAAGTAGTAGCAGTTATAGAAAGACATCTGAAGGTAGGAATCCTGGTGGGGATGGAATCTTGTAGGTTGTGCCAGTGTCCATATCTTGGTAGTAACGTCGTGCTATAATTTGCAAGATACTACTATTGAAAGAAATGGGTAAAGGTACACAGGACCTCTCTGTGTTATTTCTTAAATCTACAAGTGAAACTACTATTATCTCAAAAATAGCTTAATTAGAGAGAGAGACAGAGACAGGGACTGCTCCAATTTCTAAACTGTCACAAATAGCTAAGTACTTGGTAAAAAAAAGCGAAATAAACCCAAAACACCCATACTCCAAACAACTGTGAGTAGGTCACAGCTGCAAGTTAATATCTTCACATGAATAAGCTGAAGTGGTTTGGGCTGGGGCAAACTGCATGCCTAAATAAATAAAAAACAAATAAAAGTGATCTAAATCCTCCAGCATCTGAGTATTTGGTAAAATATGAATACTTATTTATTGCATTCTCCTTATATTTTGTCCTTCTAAAATTATATTACAGAACACTAAAAACCTTGGGTCCTCCTTTAATTGCTGTCTTTCTTTTACACTTCATGCTCAGTCTATCAACAAATTCTGTTGCCTCTGCCTTCAAAACATATCCAAAATCCAACTACATTCTCATTAACTCTACAGCTACCAAATATTTCACTCAGAATTGTCCTAATAACCTCATAAACAATGTTTACATTTTCCCCTTTCCCCTACAATCCATTGGCAACTCAGCAGCCCAAGTGATTCTTTGAAGCATATCAAATCATGACATTCCTCTCTTCAAAACCCTTTCATAGCTTCCAAGCACAAGCACACACCACCACGGTAGAAGTAAATGCTCTTGAAGGTGCTTTTCAGGTTCCACATTAGCTCACTCCCACTTTGCTTCTCTGACCTTGTATTCTTCTACTTTCCCTTCCTTCATCCTTCAGCTGCAGTCTCATTGGTCTCTTGTGTGGTGCTCGGTTCTGCCTCAGGGCCTTCGCACTGGCTATTCCTTCTATCTTGGCTGCATTATCTTTAAAATACTTATCAGCCTAACCACTCCTTCTAGGTGTGTGTTTGAATGTCACCTTCCCATAAAGTCCTTGTGCCCTTCCCTGCTCAACTTTTTTTCCTGTGGAACTTAACATTATTTATATACTACTTGTTTATCTTGTTTTTTAGTCTCACCATTAAATGCATATTTGGTTTACCAACACCAAGAATATTGCCCAGCACATAGAGGGCACTCTCTATTTATTGAAAAAATAACTAACTAAATAAATAAATAAATAGGATAAGGCAGTTCCACAATAGAAACTATTGGCTAGAAATTTTGAGGAAATTCTCTTTTAAGTCTGAGTCCACAGACAGTCTTTATTCTGCCTGTCCTTTTCCATAATGTACAGCTCCTTCGCCAAATCATAATCTCTTACATATCACTCGCTACTCCATTTTTGTCCCAATGGCTCCCTATATAACTAATTCTCTAGGCAAAATTAGAAGCTCAAGAGTAAATGGCATATTCTTGCTCTTTTTTAATCCTCCACCATTACAGGTAGACAACCACAAATGATTTATCATCCTCATCCTTGATTTTTGTGATCCCTCCTACAGTTTTCTCAGTTTGATATGTTTTTCATAATTTATTTTAATCTTATAATGATTATGTCTCTTTTTCAAATGCAATGACATGTCAACAGCACTCTGGCTGCTCAAGGATTTTCACTGAAGTGATAGAATATAACCTTTCACCACCCATCCCACTAACTAACATTCCCCGAGGTAGAATCTGCTACACTTGGAAGGTAAGGACTGTCACCATGAATATGTAAGTCATGAGTGAAAGCGATTTCATTGGAAAGTTCACCATTAGAGAAAGGGAAAAATATTTTGCAGCTCACAGAAACAAGGAAAAGTTTCTATTAAAGTCTCCTGGCTGTAGGGCTTCTACCATGCCATGCACAACGACTGAAGCAGCTATTTTCTGCTAGACTTTAGAAATGCAGATTTGAAGAATTCATTTTTGAGCAAATCAGAAACTTATCTTTTTATCTGGCTGTTTCTATCCTTAAATGTCACTCAGAGTTTAAAGCTCTTGAAAATTGTTTTATGTAGAGTCCTTAGAGATAACTTTGTATATTGCAAATTTGGTTTGTATAGCATTGAGTTTGAAGAAAAGGCAGTAAGAAAAGCTATAGGGAATGAAAATTCATAAAGGAGACTCTACTGATATAAAATGGGGCAGGCAAAAAAAAACATGAATTTTTGTGAAAGATAATAAAATATAGTAAATGCTTGAGGGAAAACCCCTAAAATCATGTATTCCAGGCTCTTGCTGCTACACGGGTAAGAATTTCTTCCCTAAATGGTGAAATAAATTGCCCAAGGTCACAGAATGATTAAGGATCGCAGCAGTTTAATAACAGCAATGATAACAACAATGTCTACTATCATGTTTCAGGAGTCACTGGAAATAGCTTTTCTAATTTACATTACCACTTCCTTTAAAACCATTGTACACAGTTACTTAGGTTGGAGGCCCTTTCCAGCCAGGTAGAAAAGTCATGCCTCCTGTGCCCAAATTCCCTTACCCAAGCTCCTGCTCATGCCGCAGTCCTGGAAGTACACTCACCTAGAGTCCTGTGAAACAGTACAGCCACTGTCCCCAGCAGCTCAACCAACCCAGCCAGCCCTGCAAACTGGCTAGGTGGCCTCACCAACCTTCCCATGCCACAGGAGGTGTCTGAGCATCTTAAAACAGTCAGCAGAAAACAGTCAGGTGACTCTATTTACCTTCCACTGTCCCAGAAGCAGTAAGCCCACCCACCCTTTGCCCTTGGGTGCAGGTGAGCAACCTACACTAAGTAGCATGGCCCACAAGGGTCCTAGAAGCAACTGAAAAGCTTGTTCTCAAAAGCTCAATCTGTAAGCCTATAAGTAGCAATTTGGAAGAATCACCCATCCACTTTTGGCATAGGAAGCAGTTGGGCAGCTCACTATTAAGAGGTTGGCCACTGGAGACCCTACAAAGTCATGCGCATTGCCTCTAGACACTGAACGGCACTCACTGTGGACCTACTAGTGTAGACTAGCCCCCATACGGCCCCCAGGCACTGACACTCTACTGCCTTACTGATGACCACATTGCACCTGGGCCCACCACAGCAGCTCCATGTCTACACAGTCCTGGGAAACTGGCAGGCACCACACCTCTGCTACCCATCAAACCTACATAGGCCTTCCATAGAAAAACCACCTCCATGCGACCCACACCATGACCAGAGCCACCAGTGGCCTTGTTGCATGTTAAGAAGTTGCACTGCAATCCCATGAGCCCTGAAACTTGGGCCACTGAGACACCTGTAGAAAATGCCAGTGTTGTATGGACCTGAAGAAGCTACACGGACACTGCACTGAAGGATCAACCTGGAATCAAAGCCAACCCAGTCTATCCAACTGGCACCCTAGCGCACATCACTGGAGAAAGACTTTTGAAACGAAAGCTCTCCTATAAAATTGGTAGGGGCATCTAATTGAGCACATGCAGAAATATCAACATAGAGAAACATGAGAAGCATAAAAAACAAGGTAACATGAGGGCCGGGGATTTAGCTCAGTGGCCTAAGCACCTACCTGGCAAGTGCAAGGTTGCGAGTTCAGTCCCCAGTGCCGGTGCAAAAAAAAAAAAACAAGGTAACATGAAACCTCAATTGTACATAGCAACAGACTTCAAGGACAAGAAAATCATCAAATTGCTTAACAAAAAGTTTAAAATAATCAAAGGAAACAATGAGATAAAAAGAATACGGACAGAAAGTTCAGCAAAATAAGGAAAATAATTCACAATATAAATGAGAAATACTGCAAAAAGAAAGAAATCATAAAAGGAATCAAATAGAAATCTTGGAGCAAAAGAACTCAGTAAATAAAATTTTAAAATATAATTTAAGGCTTAAACAGGAGACTAGATTAAGCAGAAGAAAATTTCTGAGATTCAAAGCAAGTATTTTTAAATAACCCACAGATCATATATCTAGATATTTAACTATCACATAGCACAGAGTCTATTATGTTTTCTCTTCCACAGTGACAAATATATACATATAATGCCTAAAAGATCTGGTTTGTATTTGGAATTCTCATAGTCTTTGGGATTCTCAAACTGACTCTCCAGCTTCCATCACTGAATTCATGTTCTGGAAGAAAGGTAAACAAGCTCCACATAGTTGCATCTCCCAGGCCCTTTAAATTCTTTACCCTCAGCAGGAACACAGGTAGACCTTCAAAAGCATAAGGCCTTGGGCTCATGTAGCCAAGGTCTCAGGTATAGCATGATACATGTGCTATGGAAAATTTTCTGTCTTCCTCAAAACAACACATTAAAAGTAACAACATGCTTGGAAAAAAATATGATCAAAGGTACTCAAATAAATTTAATATCATAACCAATTCAATTTTTAAGAAGTGAAGAAAACACCAAAAATAGCAAGTTTTACCTTGAAGGAGAATGTACATAGCTCAAGAAGGCAACCCAGGGTGCTGCCTTAGAGAAGCTAGAAATAAAGCAGAAACAGTAAAATGCAGGGGCATTCCTGTAGTTACTGAGACAATGCAGATGGAAAGGGGGTTCTCAGCCAGTAGGTCCGTAGTTCAGGTGGGCATTAGAGGAAGTTGGCCTTCTACAAGACAAGAGGGCTGCATGTCTTTGGAAAGGAGGTTGGCTGCAGATGCAGACATTCATTTTTTCACTTTCTTACGGATGGAGTTGAAAAATCTCCTGCACACTGATAAACTAAAGACTTTTTTCATCTTGCTAATGGTTCTAAGACTATGCCCTGCATCCCACCTTCACTTGCCTAAGAAAAAGTACAAATGACTTCAACTTCACTTTTATGTTCAACTGGGGTCCTTTCCCATTTAGAACCACGTGAGAACCATTATCATCATAAAAGCAGAACAACTCATTTACCTTTGTTACTAAAGTATTTTTGGTGATAATTCTTGAAAGAAGGAAGTGTAATCTATTACTCAATGGAAAAAGGAGGACTTCCCAGAACTTCAATACAATGCAAGCTACTTCCTCTCCCTTGAAGTCCTCCTGTAAACATCTACCATTCTTTCATGCTTTCCATTTGATGCAGATTTAAAGTGATCTGAAAGATTTTGAGATTGTAGCTCCTGCAACCTCTGTACATCCACTCCTGTTATTTATCATTGTATTAACTACTTCAGGGCAAAATTTAGTTTCAGTTCATCCTTCTACAGGCCATTGTACTTTTTCCAGGACCTGGCTCTGACAAGTGTTTAATAGATGCTTTAGCAAACAAATAAAATCTGGAATCTGGAAGCAATAATTCTCTGCTCAAACTTAATTGTGAATTAAGAATATTAAATGGTGATCTTTGCTTTTGTTATATACCTTAAGAGTCTGAATAAGATTACAGAAAAATAGACCATAATACAAGATAATAATAATTATAATTTTTTATAAAGGCTGCAGCTAAGTGCTTAATATACACTAGCTCACTACAAAACTGTCCTAGGAATAAAAGGCAGAGCTCTTGTCTTATAAAGAAGCTGATGTTAAGAGAAGTTAGATTATTTGTCCAAGAGAGCATGCTCAGTGCAAATGAAGGAACACATGGGGCATCCTCAGAGTCTCAATTCATTCACCTAGAAATTCAAGTCAAATATTTTCTCTGAATACCTAGCAGAATCATTGTGAAGTTGGAGTGAACATCAAAAAAGCCTAGAAAAATATTAACTTCTGACATTTGCAAAGAATATTAGAGGCTTTTAAAGTACTTCCACATGTGCCAAGCATTAAAAAGCCCTAAGGTTTTGTGTAAATGAGAAGTATTATTAATCTCTTAGGCTGTTTCTAACCCCTTGTATTTTTTAGGCACTACCAGGTAATAATAGTAACAATAGTAATAATAACATAAGCTAAGCTTGATGCTAACACTTGTACACTGATTACCTTATTCTAAGCAAAAAAAAGAAATTAGTATTTGTAATAATACAGTTTAAAAGACAGTATATGGAAATTAAGGAAAGTATATAACTCATTTTTAGTACATTAATAGATCAAAATTTAAATATATACATCATTACCTTGCAAAATAATGTAGCTTATTTTATAACAAAATTCATCCAAGATTCCTTATGATTACAACACTTTGTAGAATTCAGTGAATGAGCAATTGTCACTGAATATGATAGTCTACAATATGGAATGTTGGGAATGATTCAAAACAGAATGTTGAAAGTACAGTTGAATAAATTGGGTAAATTGTGTCCTTTGAAACACTATGCACAGAAAAGACCTAGCTGTATTCTCCTGAAAAATCATATGCTTGTCAATTATTTATTCAAGAACATCTTAATTGATACCAAAATGATAATATTATAGAATTATACATTTGCAAGTCTCATATTTGTAAATAAAATTATATTGTGCATATGCAGGTTTAAATTCATCTTTAAAGGAGCCCTAAAGCTAATAGTTGTATACAACAAAAACCAAAATACAAATTATGATTCTAACTGTACCATAAATTAATATTTTTAGATATCAAATTTTTTCAATGACAATACATTATGTTTTTACCAGTAGATCTTCTTTTTAAAAAACAGTTCTAGATTTACAGAAAATTGAACAGGTAGCACAGAAAGTTCAATATACCCTCTCTACTTAAGTCTCTACACATAGCCACCCTCTTAATCACACTTGTCATAATTGATAAACTGGTATTGATACACTACTATTAACTGAATCATATTAAACTAACCATACTTTATTCACATTACTTTAATTTATGCCTAATGCCTTTTTTCTGTTCCAGGATGCAATGTCATATTTAATTGTCCTGAAACCTTAGACTCCTCTTCGCTAAGATGGTTTCTCAGACTTTGTTTAGTGGACCTTGACAGTTTCAAAACATATAGTCAGATATATTGTAGAAACTTCATCCATTTGGTCTTTGTATGATGTTTTTCTCATGATTATACTGAGGCTATGAGTTGTGAGAAGAAATGCCCAAAAAGGTGAAGAAACATCTCCATTACATCATATTAAGTGCATATGACTTATGGCTATTGACATTGATCTCGATAACCCAGATGAAAGAATTTTTTCAGGTTTCATTACTGTAAAGTTATTCCTTTTCTACCACTTTTTATACTGTGCTTTGCAGAACAAAGTCACTGTGCACTGCCCATGCTTAAGGACTTTGGATTATAATCTAATGTCACAATATCTATTTTCTTTCTCAAAGTATTCCAGCTTTGGTCATTGAAAGTTCTATCAGACAGTTCCTCGGTTCCCTTAACACAGCATCAACAATATGGCTTTTATTTTTACACACTTGCTTACTTTCCAGCCCTAGAAGATGCTCCAGAGCCATCTTTCATATTTTCTGTTCCTAGCATAGAATCACTATCTCTCCAAAGAGCCCTTGTTCTTTTGTTTTTATAAAATACTATAAAAAATTATAAACTAGGTTTATATCTGGGTTTAAAACAAGCTGGTATGCACCTCGTAACTAGAGTGTCATTTCTTTTAGGCTTCCTAACCTGAAAGAGCAAAGAAATATACATATACATATACATATACATATACATATACATATACATATACATATACATATGCAAGTGTGCTTGTATATTATGTATTTTCACATATCTATGAATATTTTGTATATGAAACCACCTGCATATGTACAAAATGAGATCAAAACATATGGTGAATGTTTCAGTTTTTAAAAGTGTATTACAGTAAGACACATTGCCATTAATCCTCTTTGAAATACTCCCCCTCACTTTGAATACACTTACCCCACGTTCTTGCAACTTTCTGAAGCAATTCTGAAAGTGCTTTATCATAAATTTCTTCAGTTGTGCTGTTGTGGCTACTTCCATGTCCTGAATTAATTCCAAATGTTTATCTTTCATAGTCATTTTGACTTTGAGAAAGAGCCAGAAATTGCAGTGCCAGATCCCCTTATATGGTGGATGAGGACACATCGTAATGCTTTTATTTGACACAAATTCTCATAAGGATTAAGTGTCTTGTATGTGCTTGTTATTGGTATACTTTATTCAATGAGTTGTGTATTTAGATTTTTCATTCCTTATGTAGAGTTCTTTGTGTAACTTTTTGCATGTATGTTCATTGAAGACACTGGGCTGTATTTTCCTCCTTTGGCTGAGGTCTTTTCAACCCTGGGAATCAGGGTAATGCCAACTTCCAGAAATGACTTTGGGAATACTCCTTCCCCTCTTATTTCATTAAAGAGTTTGAGAAGTTCCTTTTCTAAAGTTCTTGAAGAACTTGGCAGTGAATCCATCAGGACCTGGGCTTTTCTTATTTGGTAGATTTTTTTATTACTTATTCAATTTCATTGCCTGTTATTAGGTTGTTTAAGGTTTTTATATCTTACTGGATCCATTTTTAGCAATGTATGTGTATCTAGGAATTGACCCATTTCTTCTGAATTCTCTATTAGAGTATAGTTTCTCAAATTTGTTACTAATAATCTTCTGGATCTTGACATTGTCCATTATGATTTTGGTTTTATTCATTTCTAATTGCCTTGATTGCGTTTGTCTATTTTTGTTAATCTTTCAAAGAACCAGGTCTTTGATTCATTGATTCTTTCTACCTTTTAGTCTCACTTTCATTAATTTCTGCTCTGATCTTTATAATTTCCTTCATTGAACTCGCTTCAAACTTGGATCCTTCCTGTTTTAATAGGACCCTGAGGTGAACAATTAGGTTTTGTTTGCTCATTTGTTTTTGGTACAGGGGATCCAACTCATGACCTCACACTTGCCAGGCAGGCACTTAAGCCACTGAGCTAAATCCCCAGCAACAATTAGGTTTTTTTATTTGAACACACTATTTTTGTCTGATATGGCAAGTCACATCTATAAATGTCCCTTTTAGGACTGCTTTCATTGTGCCCCATAAATTCTGGTATGCTGTACTGGCATTATCATTTGATTCTAGGAATTGCATAATTTCTTCTTTGATTCTCCTGTAATTCATTGATTATTCAAAAGGGTATTTTTAATTTCCATGTATTTGCATAATTTCTAAGTTCATTTGTTTGAACATTCAACTTCGATATTCCTTTCTTGATATTTTTGTTTAGTTAATCTGTCCATTCTATTTGTGAGAATAGACTATTGAGGTCCCCTACTATAATTGTGTTGGTGTTTGTATGATATTTCATGTCCCATAGTGTTTGTTCTATGAAGTTGGCTGTGCTGCTGTTTGGAGCTTCTGTGTTTATAATTGTTATCTCTTCCTATTGAATTATTCCCTTAACCAATATGTAGTGACCTTCTTTGCTTCTTCTGATCAGTTTTGAATTGAAATCCATTTTGTATGAAAATAGGATAGCTACTCCTCTTTATTTTCAGCCTTCCATTATATGGACTATTGCTTTCCAATTCTGAAAGATAGTTTTGCAGCATATGTAAGTGTGGGTTGGAAGTTGTTTTCTTTTAGGGTTTGAAACACTTCACTCCAAACTCTCCTTTCCTTTAAAGTTTGTGTTGTAAAGTCTACTGTAATTCTAATGAGTTTACCTTTATAAGTGATGGATTACTCTTCTCTCAACTTTTAAGAGTCTATCCCTGTGTTGGACTTCTGGAATTTTGACTGTGATGTATTGTAGAAAAGTATTTTGAGCTGATGGCTATTTGGGATTCTATGTGTCTCACTTATCTCTATATTTAATTCTTTCCCTATATTTTGGAAAGCTTTCTGCTATTATTATTATTTCTGTAATCTGCTTTTTCATGTGATTTGTACTTCTTCAATTTTCACTTATTCCAATTAATCTTTGATTAGTCTTCTTTGCATCACCTAGCAGATGTTGGATACAGTTTTATGTATTCTTACTGTTTTTATGGTATCTCTGAATAATAGGTCTCAAATAGCAACCTTATCTTCTAGTTAGGAAACTTTGTCCTCTCAAAGGTTGCTTCTGCTGCCCATACTTCCAACAGAATTTTTTTTTTTTTTTT
>RJWT010048967.1:0-11066 GCA_004365215.1 Cuniculus paca
CTCTGTAACAGAAAAGTCTACTGAATCCCGGTGCTGCTCCAGAGACAGGTTCATGAGCCCGACCCCACAGCCTATTCCTTTCCTTCACGCCAGCAGACCAGCCAGCCCTCCTTGGGCCCAGTCTGAGACTTATGGAAGGCAGGGCACAGAGGTGAACTTAGCCCTCAGCTTGGGCTGAAGACACTTGTCATTTGGCCAGGGTCTCATTTGGCCCAGCTATTTGGAGAGAGTCTCTAAGCAGAGTGCCCTGGGTAGCCCCCCCGCCTTTTTTTTGACACAAGATCTCAATACTGTGCATCAGAGTGCTCCTGATCTCACTATGTAGCCCAGGCTGGCCTCAAACTCACCAGGATCCTCCTGCTTCAACTTCCCCAGGGCATGCACTACGACACCCAGCTTGCCACTGAGCAGTCAACAAGATGATTTCAAAGTCAGGATACCTGGAATCTCAGGCACAAATCTTTGGACTGGAGTCATTTTCACTGCTGTAGAGTTTGCATTCCTTCATGAGCTTGGTTGCCTACGTCTAGATTCCCAGACCATGAGCAGAAGTGTGGCGCTTAACCCGAAAAACCTGGGTTTACAGGATAAACCCTGGAGCACATGTTGGGAGGGAGGCCTGTGGGGGCAGGTGTCCCACACTGCAACCAGTCAGACAGCCTGGGCCCTCAGAATCGGGCCAACTTGGGTTCCCTTTCGGCACCACCATTCTCTTTTTATGTTTCTTCCTCTATGTGTGTGTGTGGGGGCACAGATCCTACCTAGAGAGGCTGGAGGATTCAGGGAATAAGAGCAAAAGGTGCTGCTTTTCTTCCTACCTTATCCTCGCACTTGAACACTGACCATGTCACAATCCTCTTGAACTTCCATTTTCTCATCTGTAAATGGGAATCACAGTCCTCCCTGACCAGTCTCTAGTCATTTGAAGGCTCAAGGGAAGCAGGTGCTGTATTTTGGAGATGGTGACACCTGGCACAATTAGAAGTGTCCTAGCAGAGAGGTGGTGTGGCATCATTATCACCTCAAGAGTCCTGTTGAGTTCCCATTTCCTTCTCTCCCTTGACATAGGGTTGATCACTGTAGCTAACTCCTAGACTTCTAGAGGGTGAGAAGAAGTTGTCAGTGCACAGCCTAACAGGCAGTGGAGCCAGCGAGGGTGGTCACGATCACTGACTAAGCCCCCTCCTGCTTGCAGGCTATGAGCAGCAGCAGGAGCAGGAGAAGCTGGAGCGCGAGATGGCACTGCTGCGCAGTGCCATCGAGGACCAGCGGCGACGGGCCGAGCTGCTGGAGCAGGCTCTGGGCAACGCACAGGGCCGCGCAGCACGAGCTGAGGAGGAGCTGCGTAAGAAGCAGGCCTACGTGGAGAAGGTGGAGCGGCTGCAGCAGGCCCTCGGGCAGCTGCAGGCCGCCTGCGAGAAGCGGGAGCAGCTGGAGCTACGTCTTCGGACGCGCCTGGAGCAGGAACTAAAGGCCCTGCGCGCACAGCAGGTGAGCTGGGCAGGCCTGTGAGGGATGGAGAACTGGAGCAGCTTTGAAGGGACCAGCTCTGAGGACCCTGAGAGCCCCTGCTCAGACCTAGGTGCAACACCCCCTCCCCCAGAGAAGCAAAGGCGATTGATCTGTGTCCTACCTATGCTGCATGCTTCTGCTCACCCACTTGTCGCAGCAAAGGCTCTGTCGCTTGGCCTGTGTCCAGGCTTGGGAGTCACCTGTTGTCAGCAGTAGCACAGGTTGGCATCCTTGATATGTAGAGGAAGTAGGCTGCTATTAAAGTCCGTGTAAAAGACTGGCCAACTCTCATCTAGTTCCCCAAGGTAGGAAGGTAAGTTGGTCCTGAGTCTTTATCTTCACTTGGGCTCCTATGTAAGCATCTCTCGGTGTTTACAAACCAGATAGTTCTGTCTCCACTCCAGGCCTTATCCTTCCCACAGAGATATTGCTGATAGCACTGCTTGCTGTTCCAGTCCGGAAATTCATAGTCTCCTGTGTCTGTGAGGACCCATGACCACCACACCCCGACCTCTACCTTGACATGATGCTTCTTGTTCTACAGAGACAGGCAGGCACCCCCAGTGGGGGCAGCAGCAATGGCGGGTCCCCAGAGCTCAGTGCCCTGCGACTGTCAGAACAACTTCGGGAGAAGGAGGAGCAGATCCTGGCACTGGAGGCCGACATGACCAAGTGGGAGCAGAAGTATTTGGAGGAGCGAGCCATGAGACAGTTTGCCATGGATGCAGCTGCCACTGCGGCCGCCCAGCGTGACACCACGCTCATCCGACACTCCCCCCAGCCCTCGCCCAGCAGCAGCTTCAATGAGGGGCTACTCACCGGTGGCCATAGGCATCAGGAGATGGAAAGCAGGTTCGGCATTGCAGGCAGACCTGGGCACCCAAGACACAGTGTCCTTGATCCCTGGTAGATAGGTCCCTGCCCCGCTCAGCTCAGTAATCCCTCTGCTCCTGCGTGTTTGGCACACCAAGAATTATAAGCACAGACTCTGACTGTGCAGGTGCTGGAGCATCTGGGCTGTACACCCCATCCCCAGTGTAGCCCTCCAAGATGAGGGTCGTGTCCCTGCTGTTCATCATCAGTGTGTTCAGATCCCACCCCCACTGACCTGCTTGGGCAGTGTGAGAAGGGCCTAGCACCTCATGTGCCGTGGCTCTGAGAGCATCGGCTCCACTCCAGGTCTGCACTGCAAGGGCAAGAAGGTCCCACCGGGCGTTAGGGCTTTCTGCCAACTTCCACAAAGTGGGGAGGATAGAGGCACTGACTCTGTGGGTCTGACCATATGGACACGATCTCTTTCCTCAGGCTAAAGGTGCTCCATGCCCAGATCCTGGAGAAGGATGCTGTGATTAAGGTCCTTCAGCAGCGCTCCAGGAAGGACCCTAGCAGGGCTGCCCAGGGCTCCCTGCGGCCAGCCAAGTCGGTGCCATCCATCTTCCCAGCTGCAGTGGCAGGGACCCAAGGCTGGCAAGGACTCTCAGCAAGTGAGCGGCAAGCAGATGCTCCTGCCCGGCTGACGATGGGTAAGAAGAGTCTGGTAGTGTGGAGAGAGGGGAGTTGCTCTTGAGCAGGGGTCCAAACTGCCAGATCTTTCCTCCCAGAACCAGGGCTTCAGGAGCTAGAACTTCCTGACTTGACTCCTTAGGGGTCTGGCTTTTGCTTTGGCTCAGTGGCCCTACAGCCTATGATATCTTGCCTGGTGGAGAGGAGTGTCAGCCCCACTCCTATGCATTCCATCACCACAGGCCCCAGCCATTGAACCATCCAAGTGAAAATGGAACTTTCTGTACAGATACACCTAGACAAGCTCTCTTCACTCTTCCTCCTAAGCAGATACCACAGAAATTCTACATTTCATCTACATAGATGTGTTCCACCACTCAAAACACTTGGCCACTAATCCAACCCTATAGTTATTCCCTTTTGAAAACAGAAACTTTAGCTGGGTGTGGTGTTGTGTGTAAGGGTAGGGATGTAGCTCAGTGCTCCCTGGGTTCATTCTCCAGTATAAGGGGCTGGGGTTGGGGGACAGAAGCATTTAGCCTTAACAGAATCACTGTAAGTCAAGAGGTGCCCAGTAGGTCCTGTTCATTGGGGGACTCTTCATCGTGGCTATATCTTGTAAGCCAGGCGTTAACCACCAAACTCCTGCCTTCCCTGCAGAGAGGACACCCACTGAGGAGCCAGTGGCTGCAGCTCCCCTCGCCACCCACTCCAAACATGGGAGTAGAGATGGGAGCACCCAGACCGATGGCCCTACGGAGAGCACCAGTGCTTACCTGGCTCTGGAGCCTGACACCCTTCCGGGCTGCAGCAGTGGCCTGAGGGCAGCCTCTCTGGGTGAGCCTCCACTTCCTCCTGGCTTCTGTGCTGTGCCATCTGAGGTTGTGCTGGGGTGGGAGCTGGGACACCAAGGCTCCCTCTCCCCAAATCCTTCCTGGTCACAGCTCATCCTTCAAGGGGAGCTCTGCATGGTGAGAGGTGAGGAGAGGTCTGGCTGACCCCCGTGTGAGCGTGAGGGCTGTTGGTGCATGAGCAGATGAATTGGAAACCCCTAATCAAGATAGATCCCAAATTGAGAAGTACAGTGACCCAGTGGAAGGCACTGTCTCCTCCATCCTTTCCTTACGTATTTCGTTGCTAATCTACATACCTAAGATACTGGAGCTTGTGGATTCATCCTGATGGCACTCACGAGTTGGGAGACTGTTTAAAAGGAGTCCAGGAAGGAGAAACTTGAGAAGATGCCCTTTATTCCTCTGCTCCCCCTTCACATTAGCTTCTGCATATTTGCCTGGTCCTCATGATCTCAGAAAGCCACAAACATGAAAAGAATTCTGCAGCTTCCCTCCCTCTGGCCTCTCCATGGCTTCCTTTAAGCCCTTGAGCCAGTCGAAAATCACGAACACGTCATCCACACTAGAGGGTGGTCTGGTCCAAGAGAGTTGAGAAGAAGCAGGGCATTGTGCTTGGTTGACCAAATTGTGGGAACCTGGGCAGCCAAGACAAGGAAAGCTGGTACAGATCTTTGTTTTAAAATTTTGTAAAGGGCAAGATTTTAAAAAGAGCAATCTGTGACACTCATGGCATCTACCTATTTTCTTGTCTCCCTCTCTCCAGACTCTATAGCTACATCCAGAGTCCAGGACTTGTCAGATATGGTGGAGATACTGATCTAAAGGAGGTGGTTCCTTGGGGACCCTGGATCATGCCCTCCCCTCCTCTGCCAGTCGGCCATTCCAGCAGCCCCCAACTGCAGCTTCCCTACTTTCCCCGACCTTTGACCATCCAGTCCCAGGAGCTCAGGAAGGAGTGCTGCAGGAGAGAGGGGAGCTGGAAGAGCCCAGCACCCCAGGAGATTCCACTTAAGCTACATTCCACCCATGCCCATGGAGAACGCAGATTCACTCTTCACCTGCTGCTGGGGCAGCAACAGAAAGCCCAGAAGGTATCTGAGCCCCCTCTGCCCTGCCAGCTGGTATTTAGCAAGGAGGGTAAGGGAATATGTTGGCTTGAGGTGCTGATTCCCGAGGATGGTTCCCCCTGGGAACCAAGCAGGGTAACCAGGCCAGCCATGGCTTTCTCTGGCTAAGTGTGACTCCAGCCAGCCTCATCCACCTTCGGCTTCTCACTGCCTTCTTGGGAACACGAGACTTGAATCTTGTTGAGGGACTGTTGAGGGTGTGAATCTTGTGGAAGTCACAGCTTCACCCCTCACTTGGAAGGGGTTGGGACCATTCAAGCGGATTGGGGGACAATGTGTTGTTTGTATATAGTTCCTTTCCTTTCTTATGGAGTGGAAGATTGTGGCATCTTGCTTGGTTCAGATTGGGCTTCATGGGCCATGCTCATTGTCTCTGCTACCGTGGCTTCCCAGTTATTCCTCCTTCTCAAGTTCTTGGCCCATGAAGTTTGATTCATGGGATATTGGTTCTTTACGTCTGTCAAGACCCTGTTTTAAATGCTCATAGGATCTCCATCACCAGCCTTTTGAAACTTCTGTCCCTGGGACATCCTTTCAGTTCGATGATAAACTCTGAGCCAGATGAAATGAGCCACCACACACAGACATCTGCCATGCCCACCCGTGCACATGGGTGGCCCCGCCCAGCACCAGTTCTCTCTGAGGAAGTTGGAGAAGTTGTCATGTTCTCATAAATGTCTTTGTTCCCACCTGGAGGGACAGGGAATGGGAACACCGCTGTTGAAAACTACTCAGTTAGCTGCAAGATGTAACTCAGATCGTCCTCTGAGTGGAGCCTTTATCACAAAATATCCCCCGTGAGGCTGGCTCCTCAGGCTACCCGGCCCCAGCGCCGAAACCAGGCCAGGTACTCGGAACTAAGATGAAGGCATCCCACCTGGCAGCCTACAGCCACAGTGACTTTGACTTCTGGTTCTAAAAGTAGAAAAGAGCAACCATGTTCAGCCATGTTCCCAGTTCAGCCCCAGGAGCAATGGGTGGGCTTTAGCAGTTTCGTCCTTACCGTTTCTAGCTTTCCTCTAATCTTTGTGGTTGTGTTTTTTTCCTTCACTGTTTGGAGATTCAATGTGTGTTGTTTTATTCCCATGGCTCCCTGAATTTCCTTTTTAAACATTTGCATTTGCTGGACAATTGCATATTTTTTTTAATTCCCCCTACCCCTGTTTAAAGCTGAAAAATACATTTGGTTCATGTGCATTGTTTACAAAGCAAAAAGAAGAAAAAAAGGCAAAAAAATATTGTGAAAGGTGAAAAAAACAACTTAATATATTTTGGATTAATATTTGGTATTTCTTTTAAAGTATTTTTTGTGCTGTGAATGTTTTCTGCCAAAGACCATAATGTGTGTCTATATGTTTAAGTTATCATAAATATTTAAAATGTAAACATGGCTGTTTTGTTATGCCACCCTGTACCAGGATTGCTGCTGCATTCCACTGGGTGTAACAGTATTTTAATAAAAAAATTATTAAGAGTGGTGTCTTTGCATGGGTGAGTCTTTTTGTACTGATGGGAGAAAAGAGGTGAGGATCCTGTCCAGTCTCGTTAAGGACCCAAGACACTGCTGTCCTAGGCATTTGTGAAGCTGCTTTAAGGAGAGTTGGAATGAGGGCATGGTTGCTCTTTTCTACTTTTACAGAAAACATTTCTCAGAGGGTAGGAGAGAAGAGTTACCGTGAATAGGAGCCTCCCAGCCTCATCACTTTGTCCAAACACTTTGGCTACTACATAGTGTGAGTGGGTGTCCAAACATGACATTATTTTTATCCTATCCTATCCTCCCCCAGCCCACAGATTTTTTTCCCTGACCTTTTGAGCAACTAGGCACCATGAGTGTTCTGCTGCCTGGACAAGTGCAGAGGACATCAAGTGTGTGGCATGTTCTTGTGCACTGTCTTCTTGGCTATAGCATCCCCACTCTTTCCTGATGCTCAGGAAGGTATATTGCTCCTATTCAAAGAAGAAAACGACTCAGTCTTGCACATCTTCTCAATCAAGATGTGAGTGGACAATCAGAAAGCTGATAGTGAGGCAGCATGCAGCCAGACAGGCTAGGGGGCAAGTATTAGCAAATTAACCCTATGAGCATAGGTGAGGATCTTGACAGCAGCAGCCATGTTACCGAGTGAACAAGCTGTGGTCTTAGAGGTGTCTCCTGTGACAACGTGTCTGCTCAGAGAAATGGAGGCTAACAGGTGGAAGACTTCGAGCAACTTTGCAGATGACAGTGGGCCCTACTGAGTGGAGCGCTCAACCAGCTCCTTAGCCTGCTTCCTACGACCTTGGCAGCTTCCACTGAGCTCTGGACTAAGGTTCAACTGAGATGCAAGCTGTTTCCTGGAGGCAGCCCAAACCCCCAGGTTCTTGTTCCTATTCCCTACTGGCCCTCTGCTAGGATTTGATAGCCAAAACAAAATGCAGTGACTGGCAGATGATTCCAAAAAACAGTAGGTAAAAGAGGTTCCTGTTGAGCTGCACCTGACCCTGAGCACCATGAGGGAGAGGCATGTCACAGACACAGGAATAGTAAACTGACAAGCTCCATCCCATTCCAGCACTTTCAGTCAACGCCTTGCAAAGTGTCTGCATTCTGTGCCATTTAGCCTGTCAAGCCACCTCAATATATTTCCTTGGCACAGGACAGGGTGTGAAGAAATTGATTCCATTGTGCCCTACATGTGTACACGTTTGCATATTTGTGTGTGCACATGCCTTGCCATGTGTCCCAGAAAAGGTCTGAGGGGTACCAATACGTTCCAGCCAATGTCCCTGCAAGGCACAAGGGCTCTTCAGTCACATGGTACCCACTTGGTCATCTCAAGAAAAAACATCTGGTTGCTCGGCGCACTGGGAAAAGCAGTCTAACCACGCTCCAGAACTGGAGGAGCTGCAGACTGGCAGGACTGGACAGGTTTTGGCGAGGGAGGTGTTTTTCCCAGGTGTCTGGACACCTGTGAAGGAATGGGGCACAAACCAGAGCCTGGAATGGCTCATCTTAGTCCTTTGGAGGCCAAGTTCCTCTCTGGGGGAAGGGGAAACAGCCCTAACCTGCCTGCTCTGCCCTCACCCAGTACTGCCACCAGGCAGGCGGGGGTGTGACTCAAGGCAGCACACAGCTGCCGGGTTTGAGGGCAGCCCATGAACTCTGACTGGCTACCCCAGCCCCTTTCCTTTCTGTCACCTCCTGGTTAATTGTTAATTCATCCCCTGGCTTGCGCAAGTGCCAGGCTCATGCAGCTTGTAAAAATATGCTAAGATAAGGACAGCAAATCAGGGCCCAATCATCCAGAGATAACCAAAGCCACTTCACTGCCCCCAACGACTGTGGCTGCCTTCTCTCCTAGCACACGTGAATACTTGTCTCTGAACAGCCCTTGATGCATGTAGCTGAGCTCTCTGGAAGCAGCACAGAAACCCCAGCAACACACAGTGCCTTCCTGGACCCCCCATGCCTGGACCCAACACCTGAGGAAAGGGCCACAGCAGCAGAGCTCTCTGCATCCTTTTGTAAAATGAGATAGGGTTCACCTGCCATAGATTTACTCTTCCCAAGTGTGTGATTGATTGAGTGGTATTTTGTATCACAGCATCACTTTAAGCCAGTGGTCAATCATGGGTCATCACCAAATGCCCCCCTGGTGGGTCATGTGGTCACCTTTCTCAATGATATTTGACCTGGTGATTCACACCTGTTGGGCTGCCATTTTCTGGGATGATACTTTGAACTAACTTTCTGGAACCACAGCTTCCTTCCACCTACCCAGAGCCCAGTATCTCCGCTGGGCTGCAGGGATAACATCGTCTGTTCTGAAATGAAGACCTCCACTATCCAACCTCCAGGGCTGCCAGGCAAGGGTCCTGATCAGAAGTTTGGAAAGGAGGCCAATGAACTCTGAGCCTCAAGATACCCACTATTTGCTCACAGTTTTCCAGAGTCAAGGATCACAGAGGTCTAGCTTTGTGAGACCTGAAGCTTACAACTGGGGGCGGGGGGATCTGTAAAAGAAAGAATGCAAAATGTTGAATACAAAATTAGGTCCAGAGTCTTAAGAGAGGGCCGTGCAAGGGAGAGCTTCAAGGCATGAGCTCTGCTAAGCTTCACAGTAAATCTGCACCTGGGTATTGAGCATCATGGCTGCCAAAGGAATGAAGCTCCAGGAGACACTCATAACTTGGTTTCACCCTCGTCTCCCAGGTGAGGTTGGTGCTGCAGCTTTTTTTCTGGGGGCCTGGTGGAGGAGGTCACCATGAAGCCTGGACAGCAGGCTACACTGCTTGTGAAGGCCCAGACCCGCAGTTGGTAAATGCCTGCTCCCTGCCTTCACCTATTAAGCAAACTCCAGCCCCTCACAGGAGTGGACGGGAGGCACCTGGACGACATCATTCAGCTGTGGTAGGAATGGTTCTCCTCCCCTCTGACAGCCATCAGCTTTCCATTATGAGCAAGCCAAATGTCACGATCTGTCCTCATTAAATGCCTCCTGCAAGTCCAAAGGCTCCTACCTGGGGACATATCCCATGAGTGTTGAGAAATATCATGGCCATTTCCCTGCTCAGGTTTGCCTCTTGCAATCAGTCTGGATTTCTTCCCCAGCTCCGACAGCCCCGCCCAGACTCTCCGCCGCAGCCTGTGCTTGCTCAATATGATGTGCTGTGAAAGCCTCATAGAATATTGCATCAGAGGCAAAAACATCCACATTCCTACCATAGAATGACTAACTGCACAAGCCACAGTGAAGGTCTGCCCTGAAAGCTATGGTAATTTTTAATTTGAAAAAAAAGAAGAAGAAGCCTCTTCCCCAAGAACTTTTGTCTAAGGTTTGAGTTCTATACCTCAGCATGACTGACTTCTCTTTCCTTCAACTTCTTTCTCTTTAAGTGACCATACCATTGCTTGCTTCATTCATTCATTCATTCATTCATTCATTCATATTTTACAGATGCCTATTGAATGTCTTTCACATACCCAACATGTGGCAATAACCAAGGATATGGTAACAAAAAAGGCAAATTATGCATCCAAACATCTTTATGACCCTACTATTCAGTCTTTACATCCTACTCCAAGCCTAGCACAGGAATATTGGAAGTACCGAATAAGAGTATTCTTGTCCCCATCTCTTTCTCTGGTTCCAAATTCCATCACTCTCCTGCACATGACCAGTCATACAGATAAATGGGGAATGGCTCTGAGTACACTGAGGTCTGCTCCCCTTCAAGTCCTTGTACATGACAGACCTTTGCTCTAGAATGACTTTCTCCTCTTGCTTCTTCTGTACTTTGAAGATCACTTCCTCCTGGCAGTCTCCCCTCCTCAGTTTCCTTCATGTTCCTAGCAGACCATGAGCAGGAAGAAAGATGGCACTTGCTGACTAAGGGACTCTTTGTATGTGGACATCAGTTTGTGGCTCTGCTTAGTTGAAAAGGAGCCACTGGGAAGAAGACATAGCTAACCTTTTAAACTGTACTGAGCTTTACTTCCTGCCCCTGTACTGGAGTCACAGGCGGCCCTGGACAGTAGCCCCTGAGGGTATTTTGACTAGAGGCCCCACGCCCCTCCTCCTTGGGCAGACTCCACCATTTTGCAGAGGTAGGACAGTTGAAAAGGACTCTGGGTGGAGTCTTTGGCTAGAGAAGGAGAAGCTGAGCTGGAGGCCTGGGTCGAGGCAACGACAAATGATAAGCAGGAGGCTGTTGGTGTGTAAGCCCAGAACCGGCCCTGCGGCATGGCTGGCCCCTGAGTCAGGCCCATGCCCTGACAGCCACGTGGGTTTAGGTCAGCTCAGCCTTGGAAACAGATGGCAGAACTAGAACTCTCTCTACCCACCCCAAGAGAGCCACTCCTGCCTGGCCCTTCCAGCCCTGGTCAGAGGCAGGGGCAGGGGCGGGAGTGGGGTAGATCAGGCAGGGGCAGAACATTTGTTATCAGGGCAGTGGTTCCCAATGGCACTTGGGTCCCGAGAACAACTCAGAGGAGTTTAGACCAAGAGCCCAGGGTTCAGAGCTAGACAGGGCCAGCCTCCACCCTCTGTAGCCACCAGTTAACCCGAGGTGCCAATCTCCCTCTCCC
>RJWT010048968.1:0-11060 GCA_004365215.1 Cuniculus paca
AGAATAAAACAAAACAAAACAGTAAAACACAACAAAGCTGATCAGAACACAACAATGCAAGCAATACAGGACTTCTAAACAAGACAACAGGAAATCAACAATGGCTACCATAGTGTCTCATTTTCTTCAAAATAGTTGTTCATACCTTCACACACAATGAATTCAAACAAAACAAAATAGTATAAAATCACTCAAAACAAAAGAATGAAAGCATTACAGGCCTTCAAATCAGACAATAAGAAATCAACAATGGCTACCATAATCTCCCTTGTTTTCAAAATAGCTGTTTATACCTTCTCACATATTGCAATCAAATAATCGAAAACAGACTTAAACCTATCAAATCAAGGAATAAAAGAACTATTGGGTTTTAGAACATGAAGATAAGAAATCAGCAAAGGCTACCATAATGTCTCATATTCTTCAAAGTAGCTGTTCATACCATCATACTTAAAATCAGTTCTCATAAACTCTTTAGGAGTAGTTATAGGCATATATAAGCCTATATACATGTACATCTATCCTTTCAGTGTTAGAGACAGTAACAGAACAAAATGCAAGAAAAACAAGTAAAAATAAAGACAAATAAATAACAATAATAGAGAGCGCAAAACAATAACAGTATAGGCTTTCTAAACAAGGTGGTAGGAACCAACCAACCTTTAGAAAAGAAACTAAATATTTCATAAGGCATTTCAATATTTGAGTTTTTTGTGACATCAGAGTTAACACTGCCTGAAACCACTGTACTTTTTCTTCAGTGATTGTTCTAAAAGAACAAGCCATCTGTTTTCTTCTGGGTTGGACTTTGTAGGCAGGAAGGTAGATGAGTAAGATGATAGAGTATAGAGTACTACTTTTAACTTCCTAGCACTTTATCTTGAGCCTGTGGATCTCAGTGATATAGTAAGTATGTATATAGCTAGGTAGTTGGGAAAAGGTAAATTGCCTCTATAAGCTATTGACCAAAAATGTAAATTAGACTTTTCATATAGAAACTCCACATATCAAAATTATGTGCAAAAATGTAGGCTTAAAATCTGTATGTTGGTACATATACATACCAAATTTCAATGTATAATTTTGCTTCTAAATGTAGTTCTAATATACTAGTTTTTAGCACCTAAACCAAGGTTTACTGTGGAGAAGAGGACTGTGATGTCCTTTGGGTGTTACTCATTGGTAGCCCCATTGCTAATCCAAAAGACTTGCTCCAAAGAATGTTGACAAATTAATGAATGAGATTATTCTTGAACTTGTGGCTATTAACATAGAAATATAATCGCCTCCAGATCCACTGGTAAACCAGGGGAATAGTGAAATCCTTGCTAATGTATAGGTTCAGATGCTGCCTCCTCTTTACTGCCTCAGTGATGATGTGAAGCAGAAGCCAGGGCAAACCTCTCTGAATGCCCAGAGCAGTTGCTGTTGCTACTTGAGCTGTGACTGTGTTTGGACTTTTCCCATCTGTCTCCACGGAAGCATGGAGCAGTGTTATAGACTTAAAGAATAATCAAATATTTTTGAGTGAATGAGATTAAAAAACCAAATTGGAGCTTATTGATTAGAAATGATTTTAAAAATCATTTAGCAAGTCTTTATTTTATATTAGGACTTAAAATATATTTTTTCTCATAGTCTTCATGTGATTCCAAGATGAATTTTACTACCTCTGTCTCACAGATGAAGAAACTGAAGTTCAAAGGCATTAACTAACACATTTAGTTTACTCCTGGAATCAAATTGTTTTGTTTGGCTGTAGCAACTATTCTCTTAACATTAAGCATATTGACTCACTAAGTATTGTTTTCAGTTTTCTATTTTTAATATACCATTTCCTTATCTCCACAATTAATCTTCATTTAAATATCTTTCAACTTTTAATTTCTGTCAGGGACATAGATAAACTGTTAGATCAGCAAGTCTTTTCATGACTTCATGTGATACCAGTGAGGCTGTGTTAGATTCTACCATTCCTGTGCCACCACAGTGCATTGAGCACTTCTTCTTATCTCTTGGGCCTCGCTTTTCTCATCTGTAAAAGGACAGTGACAACAATTTCATGGATCTTTATGAAAGTTAAATGATCTATTATATATAAAATGCTGATAAGTCCCAGCACATAGTGAGTGTTATATATGAGGAGTAGTTATCATTCACTGAACCTTTTATACTAGAATCCTAAGAAAGACACACATATTTTAATACTTTAAAATATTCAACAGCAGCCAGGCATGGTGGTGAATGCCTGTAATTCCAGCATTCAGGAGGCTGAGACAGTAATCTCAAAAAAAAAGGAAAGGGAGGGAACAAGGCAGGGACCATATCTTGTGTTTCACTCTGTGACTGCTTTCTGGCCCCTTTATCTGGTGCAAGGAAACCCCTCCTTTTTATTATGAATGAAAGCTTTACCAGGAGACACAAGTAATCAACCCAATAGTTTACATTTAAATAATAAAACTTGTTGGGGGAGAGAACGAGGTAGGAAAATAAATGAAATATTGAATGTTCTTAATCTATCATGAGAATGTAGCTATTTGTAAGACTTGTAAATGTCCCTTCTGAATACAATCTTCAAATGTATGTTACCCAGCTGAGGGCTGTGACAATTTAACTTTTACAAATCAGGAAGTATATGTTTATGGCCTGTTCACTGTGCTTTTTAGTCTTTAAAGAGATTGATACTTCAGAAAATTTAAAAGTTATTTTTTTTAAAAAACACCCCATGATGGTACTTTTAAATACAAATGATTTGAAAGTGAGAGATGTGCTAGCAACTGGTGATAGCAGGGCCAACCATAGTTCCATTTTCTCTCAAGTTTGATGACACATTTCTTCTGAGAATTAAATCCTGGCTTGTCCCCAGTCAAGAGTTCATAGACTCAAAGCCTATATCACATAGGAAGGTGGCAAGAAATCCACACGAAAGGAAGCAATTAAGTAATAGTGTGGGCGGGGGCAGCAGAGGGGCTTGTGAACTGTCATCCTCCTTAGATCCCTGGACAGTCTGACAGAGAGGCAGAGAGAGGTACCGGAAGGACAGAAAGGGACAAGGAAACTGGTATTAGAAAATGATAGAAAAAATACTGAGCAGATACATTAGTAGAAGTTTTGCACAACAAAGACTAAAATGTGGCCTTTCAAAGGTTTATAATTCAGCTTGTATTATTGAGTTGAAAATGCATAAAATACTCTTTTTATGTAGTGCAGTGGTAGCACTGGGTTGTCACATGAAGAAAATCTGATTGTTATAACCTTTAATCCTCCAGGTAAGCAAGTACAAACTTTGAATTCTAGAAAAACACACCCAGATAGGTCAGTACTAAGAATAGTAACAAATTTGGATCGAAACAGAATTCTAATATAAATAGGATATGGTTTTACAAGATTCAGGAGTGTGTCCCTACTTTTTATTTATTGTAAAACTTTTTTTAAAATTAAAATTACTTGATTTCAGTAGGCCAATGTTTAGACATGCTTCATGTTCTGTTAAAATTTTTGACACAGTGATACATATCTCAGTATTCCTAATAATGTCCAGCAGTATGCTTTACACACAGTAGACACTTAGGAGATAATGTATTAAGTGAAATACATGATCTATATTTGTACTAGAATTTGACCTGTGTTTCCAAATAAACACTTTATTTTGCATTTTTCCCACATTATTATTTATTTTAAAATGAAAAAAGAATAAAAACAATGATACAGAATTTCAAAACAAAATAATCAGCGATTAATAATGGTTAGTATATTATATATTGTTATCTTCAAAGTAGTTGCTCACATTGTAAGATATAGGCATAAAAATGATCAAACAATGAAAGCACAAACTGTTCTTTTCATTCTTTTTGATGAACTAATAGAGATTAGTAGTATAATTATCTATCATATATAATATATATAAATATAAATATATAATCTTTTTCCCTTTCCTCTTTTCCCCGATCTCAGTTCTTTCCTTTTGAGCAGTTTCTTCCCCTTTTCACTTTAACAATGTCTATTGTACATTTTGGATCTTATTTACTTTTTCAGTTTTTTAATATCCTCCTCATTTTCCTTCATTTGCACCACCAAGGCTCTGAAGTAGCTTTTGAAAATGGTCAATGGACATTTGTTATATGGGTCTAAATGGGAATCCTTTGGTACATCCACAGGGTCTATTTACTAGGCGGTACTTTCTTGGTCCTTCTAAGAAAGAGAATCTTGCCAGGTGTTGAAGCTATACACAGAACAGAAAAGGGAAATCAAAAACTAAAGTGTCCCTAAGAAGGAATGAAGTATATAGGATATTTTTTAAAAATACAAATTTGTAATGCTGGATTTGTCAAAGTTCTATTGTGATTAATGAAATTCACTCTTCACAAAAAAAGCATTTGGAAAATATTGGAGAGGATGAGATATAATTCAGAAGAAATTTGGAAAGAAGTCTTAAAAGAACTTCTACTTCCTTGATATTATACAACCTTATTTTGATGTCTAGCTGGACTAGACAGAGATATCATTCAAAGAATTCATCCAGACCCCATCATATCTGCATTTCACAAATTTCAGCTAAGTGTGTAGTCATGTTTCTGTTAGAAAATCTGACATACATTGTTTAATACTCTTTGGTTAAGAATATAAATACTGTGAAATATTATTTTTATCTCACAACGATCAACCACCTAGACTGTGCTTTCCTGGTAAACTTCCATAGAGAATAGACAGTATTTCTATAAGTTCATCAGGTCAGCAGAAGGTCTCTTAATTTTTCATAAAATTTTCATTATGAGAGGATCAGGAATTAGGATTTGAGTTGTAACAGACTCTGTCCTTATTACTCACAAACTTAATGTACACATCTGAAGGGCCTTATGATAAATATCAAGTCAGATACAAATTCATAGAGTATTCTGAGCCCTAGGTAGGCTATTAGAGATAGGAGTTGGAAGAAGGCTATTTTGAAAAGGTGCAAGGGTATATTGGTAGTAAAATATGGGTAACTTCTACATTGAAATAGTCAAGTATTGGGGAGGAAATGAAAAAAACTCTTAAAATTTATAAAAATGCAGGAAAGAAGAAAGATTAATTGATAAATATATGACAAAGGGGAAAATGAATATTTGACACGAATTCTTAATAGTTAAAAAAATAACATGAGAAAATTAGAAAAAAGGTTACTTTGGGTGAATAGTCAGAAAATAAATTTGGTAAGGGAATGCATTGTGTGAACTTCATAAAATCACTTCTATTTTACCTTATCTATAAGAAACTCTTCTGAGAGTTGACTAGAGGAATCCTCAATGGTATTATTAGTTCAGGAGTGGAGACTAGGGCTTGAGGTACATTAAAGGTCACAATTTAGCCAATTGTAATTGCCTGGATCTAAGTTTCTGATTAAGCTATCTCTTAAATGATATTTTCAACAAAACTACCAGATTAGGATAGATGTTTAAAACACTATTAAGTAGAAAATCATGCATTTGTGAAATCTAGTTGCAATGTGTGTTCTGGGTGTGACTGTCCTCTGAGAAGTGACGCAGTAGGATATTTTGACAGAGAAAACTTTTGGAAGTGTTTATGAATACAGGAAACATGATACACCACTGCCTGTGGCAATAGAGCTCCATGCAAGTTGACAAGATACAGAGCATGTGGGGCACAATCTGATCTGACTATGAGTTGTGCACACGTCTCTCTGCTCTTTCGCTTCCACTAGACGGTATATGTTTCTAAGTGTCATTTTTCTGTCTTTATCTCTACTACTCTCCTAGAGTCCATTCTTTTCTTTTTCTGATAATTCTTTTGTGGCAAATCAATTACTTGAATTAAAGATATGGACTTTAAATAATTATCTGGTAGGATGCCTAATAACAAAACCTATTTTCTGAGAGATACGATAAAATGAATCTTCGCCTATACTTACTTTGGTCTTAAAATATGCTTAGGCATTGAAAACCTTAATCAAAGCTAATCAAACGTCAAATCTGAAGAACGGTTTAAGTTTCACTGGGAAATATGTCAAGCCCTCCAAGTAAAAATGTGGAACCGTGCCTTGCTCCGTGTGACCTCCAGGTGGTGCTGTGTACTTAGACATGGAAAGCAAGAGCCCAGTCCCATTCTTTCCCTTAGTTTTGTTAGCTGGGCTTTCATTTTTTAAAAAATATTTTTCTTTTCCACAGATGTGTACTTTTAAATGGCCAATAAAATTTTATAACCACTATTTGAAAAACTTGTAAGATTATTGTGATTTCTTGTTCCTGGGCAAAAATATTTCTTTATGTCCACGTATCCCCAGTCAGGTGTTCACATTTGTTCATCGGTGCCACTGGTCTACACTTCCTTTCTCCCTAGAACTAAGGCTCAGCCACACTCATTTGGGCGTCGATAGAACTCACCCAGGTGTCTTTAAGCATGTAAGCGACTTAAACATATATTTCTACTTTAACTAAGGTAACTCAGTTCCATAGGCTTCAGAGTAAAATGTGGCATCTTTGCAGAGCTGCTTTTAGCCCTCCAAAGCCAATGAGTGTTCCTAGAAGGCTTGACCTGATATTTTTGGCAATGGGGTGCTTGTCAGGTGACAGAAATGTTTTGATTTTGAGGTCACCTGTGCAGTGACACCCCAATCCAAATTCTTTAAAAAAGTGCTTATGGGAAAAAATTGGGAGGACAATTTCCTGTTTGGGTGGAGAGCAGGACTAAGAATAGTGGAAATTTCCTCAGCATAGAGGACACTAGGATGGAAGTGCAGTGGTAGTGGTTTCATCATGGGTGAGGTCTGGAATTTTAAAGATTGATTTAAAATATAACCAGATAATATGTCTCTCTTATCCTTTTCCCGCCTTTCCTTTTCTCTCACAAGGGATTTGTAAACAAGCTGGATGAATTCATTCAGTGGTTAAATGAAGCCATGGAAACCACTGAAAACTGGACTCCACCCAAAGCAGAGACAGACGGCCTTAAACTCTACCTGGAGACACACTTGGTAGGCAAGATTGCATTGTGCTTGCTGTCAGTAATTGGAGGATTTTAATGTGCTGCTTGTCTATGTAAAATATCAATTTTAGTTATCAAAAGTCGTTATATGCTAATGAAACTAAGTTTTTAATAGAACAAACTACAAAGGCTGAAAATTTGCAGGCCTTTCAAGTAATAGTATGAAACCTAAATTCTCCCTATTGCAAGCTGCTTTTTCAAAGCTTTTCCGAGAAAGGCATGTAAATATTCAAAAACACCTTAGAAAATTTTGCTCAACCCTTGCTCTCTAGTAACAATCGAAGTTTTTCTTTTTTATAAAAATGAATTAAAGAGACAATTTTGATGACCATTCTAAGCTTTCCAGAATTCCTGTAAAATTAATGAGCCTCTCATTATCAAGAGGGTCTTCTTTATCTGTTCTACACTGGGTTATTTTAATAAAATATTTAAAATGATGATTTCCATTATTTTTGCTGCTATGTGGATTTTTCAGCAGATAATTAATACAACTGTCATTACACCCGTCCCTGTGCACAGAAAAACCTATGGAGGGGAAGTGGAAAACACTTGGATGAATATGCTTCTGAGTATGTTAAAAGCAAGAATTATAGACTGAGGGACATTTGATGAACCTCATGAGGTTTTTACTGAATGCTTCAAATGGCTGATATCAATTATAAAGGGGTGGAAACCAGGGAGCAGAGTGTGATAAAGCATGAAGAAAAAGCACGTTGTCATAGGAAATGAAAATTCAAGCTATGAGCATCTCATCTTTATTCCTTTCACTGATAGCATAAAATTGACAAAGGCAATGAACATGAATCCTTGGGTACTCAACTGTGGGCTTGATTTTCTGCCCCTTTTACATACTCAGAATTTGGATCAAATAAATATCGTGTGGTAGTTCTACATGTATGGGAACTTACATGTAGAGCTCTATGATCTTAAGTGGGAGTAGAAAGGGAAAGACTTGGAGAAGCAAAAAAGAGGGGAGAGTGAGAGAAAGACAATATTTTAGTTTTTTGGTGTTGTGTTTTACAGAATGATTTATATCATTATAAGAAAAGTAGCCTCAAAATACTACTGCTACAGGCAAATGGCTTTGTGAATGTTAAAGAATAGCAAAACAGAGGATTAGTTTAGCTTCCCTTTTTTAGAGACTAGAGTTGATGGTGTATAAAAATGTCACTGACCCTAACCACCTCTCTTGTATATGGATTTTAAAATATTGCCCTCAGTACTCAATTCCCTATTGAGTAGAGTTTCACTTTTTTTAAAAAAGAGGGCATTTCATAATAGCAAGATAAAGATATTCACTGCTTTATAATGTAAATTGTATTAATTAGAATGTCAACTTTTCACTGGCATTGTTCTGACAGAAATTCTAATCTGTGTTTAAACAGGAGTATATGAACTTTATTTCACATTAAGTGTGCTGTCTTAATCTTCTTGATTTAATATTTTATGAAAAACACACAGTTTTTGAGGTCCCAGAGGGCACGGGGGCATGAAGGGCACTTTAGATTATTTGTTGAAAACTAGGCTAGGAGAATATGAGCCAAAATCCTTTTTCTTTGGGAGTTGAGTGAGGTGCCCCTTTGTAAGCCATGCAAGTTCCTATTCTCAACTCCATTATTCCAGAGATCCTTACTTGGCATTCTTCTGTTGGCCTCTACCTCATTCTAGTCTAAATCTATCCACCAGAATTTTCTGTGAGGAGGGAATGTTCTACTTTTCATTGTGCACACAGGTTCCACTAAGCAGATGTACCTACTGTGTACTTCAAATGAGGCTCGTGTACCTGAGGAAATGCATTTATAATACCACATGGGTCTAGTGATTACTGTATTCTATATAGGCTATGGAATCGCAGAACTTTTCACAGGTAGCTATATGAATTGTAGGCATCCATACCTGCTTCATAATGACATTCTCATCTAAAACATGGGAATCATTACCTATTTTGCTTGGCTCTGCAGTGTCGAGGTCTATAGAAAAGTGTCCTTCTTAAGATATTTTTCTTTAGAAATAGCATGTTTCTGCCCAGTGACGAACAGTTCCTCGGATGAGTTTCCTCCATGATTATTTCCCATTATGTTAGTTGTAATAGAGATGACATCGGAACATCATTTTTACTTCAAATAGTGAGAGATTATGATATCCAGACCTGTTATCTGGATATTAAGTCACAATCTTAAATTTCACTTTTAAAATAATGAATAATATCTTACAGTCACTAGAGACCTAGTGTGTATGGATTACCACTGAGTGATATATAAGGATAATCATTAAGAGTCGTTGTTACATTGCATGCTGTGTCTATTACTTTGGACACAGTCTGTGACTCAACCATCCTTCAAATTCTGAGTTTTTCTGTGAGTGTGTACATTGTACTCCTGACAAATATTGTCATTTATATTTTTATTATGTTTCTTTACTATCATTCTTAGTTGATATGAAATTTTTTCTCAAAAGAAGGCAAAACATTCCACCTTCCTATAAAAGAAAATATATTATTATACTTAGGGATTTATATTCTTTAGTTCACCCTACCTAAATCATTACTGCTGCTTAATAAGTGAGCAAGTCATATTTGCAAGGCTATGCAGTAGTGGAGATAGCTATACAAGCTTATTTACAGATATTTATAGATTCTACAGTCTAACATTAAATCAACAAAAGAGCAAGCCTTTGAATGAAATTCTCCCTTAGTATAATGAGTTAAAATAGTTGGCACTCTCCAATATTTACTGTAACAAAAATAAACATTAAAAACAATAAAAAGTTGTACATTTCTATTTTGATGCTTAATTCAATTATTTTCCATGATGGTAACCAAGGGTTTTTACCAACACAAATCAATTAAAGCTTCACAATACCTTTATGAAAGATATGAAGGAGCTTTATTTTAACTGTAGGAAGTACTGTGAAATTGCAATGATACATCAATGATTTCCCATGATAATTAATCATCTGCTTGCAACCTGGCTGCTCCTTTCAAAAATACAATTCCTATCTTCCTAGAAAATGACATTTTCAGGAAAATGTCATTTTGGAAGGGTATTTTGTGAGTAATGAACATTCCCATTCTTTGAAAACTACTTTTAAAATGACATTGTGTAGATATATTTTTGGGCAGATTCCCTTTTCTCTATTCTCTCACTTCTGCCCTTTTCCTGCCACCTTTTTTTTTTAAGAGCTTTATTGCAATATAATTGGCATACATCAAACTGCATAAAGTATACAATTCTATAGGTTTTGATAATTTTACAAATATATGCCCATGAAATTCACCAAATTCAACATAATGATCATCTTCATTGCCCCTAAATGGCACTTCATAATTCTCCTTGCCCTTCCCCATCTTCTTCTCAACTACCAAGCAACCACTGATCTACTTTGTATGGCAGTTAAATTAGTTTTTCTTTTCTAGACTATTACATAAATTGAACCAAATGATGTATATACTTTTTTGGGGTTTGGTTTGAGTTTGTTTTCTTTAACTTACCATACTTATTTTGAGATATATTAGGTTGCTGCATGACTCGGTTGTTTATATCTTTTTTGTTGCTGAGTAATATTCCATTGTGTGGATGTACTAGTTTGTTCATGCATTCACAGGTTGATGGACATTTAAGCTATTTCCTTTCATAAGCTTTTAACTGACTAAATTTGAGAAGAAGCATAATATGTGGGATATAATAAATAACTATCCTAAGTAATTCCTGGAAAACTATTTTTTTTCTTTAAGAGAATTTATAGGATCTTCAAAGTTAAAGTGCTTAAGAGTAAAACAGTGGAGCAGTCAAGCAATTTTTCTCCCTAGGGATTCCATTTCATATCATTTTTGCCAAAATGATACTCATTCACATGTCATTTTATGGATATCTAGCTCACCAAATGGGGACCACATCATATGCAATCAATCCCATGATAACAAACCAGAAATTTCTTTTCCTATAACCAATCAGAATATCCAGTGGGAGAAAGTGACATCAAACCAATTCCAGTCAACTGCGTAAGATTTATGAAAAAGAACTAATTGAAAAGATCTGTCTTAAACTTGGAAAGTAAATTTGCATAGGCAGCACCATGTT
>RJWT010048969.1:0-11067 GCA_004365215.1 Cuniculus paca
TTTTAGTCACTTTTATTATTGATCTTAAAATTCTCCTTTGCTTGTCCCCGGGGAGGACTATTCCCCATCCATTGGTATTCCACAGTCATCGTGACTGCCTCAAATCCTTTTAAGAATGAGGCAAGTATAAAAAAATGCAAATACACCTAAAAACTATAGAGGCCTAAAAAATGTATGTAGGAGCCTGAGAATACCATTGCCTATAGGAAACCATACTGAAACCATTCTAAGAAATCTACGACAGTTATCAAACATTGCTTAATCTTTGTTCCATCTTTTTTGCTTTAGAGAGATGCAACTCTTATCTCAATCAAGACTGAACAGTGACCCTTTGTGAGAATTTTTGCAGAGCTCTGTTGATGCCAGTGCAATACAGCCTTCACCTGAACTTACTTCACACGGGGCGGAGTTCCTCACCCTGCCCCCGTGGCTCAAGGGGAACAGACGCCTGTGTCACCACCTTTAACCAAAAAGAAGATAATAAGAAGTTTTGCAATTTCCTTAGCTCAGCCTTTCTCAAGGACTGCAGGCTCAGGTGCACACAGCAGGCAAATCACACAAATTTAAATCTTCAGGGAATGTCAGGACCATGGCCAAAGAGACCCAGAGAGGCTGAGTATACAAAACAGTCCCTTCCCTGCCCCAGCTCACAAGGGTGGCACAAGGGTTTGCTCTCTGGTTTTTTGTGTGACTGGTTGGTTATTTTGTTTTATTGTAATTTTCTCTGCTTTTGCTCTGAAAATTAAATATTGTTTTACTTTGTTTTCATGTTGAAACAAGTGATTTCCTTTTAATTGGGAAAAAAGGCAAGTTTGTATCCTCAAAAAGTTAACAGATATATTTAGAAACCTCAGAATACCCTTTCTTCTTATATAAGAAATCTTACATGAACCATTCTAACAATGGTTGTTCTAGTATTTTCTTAATGATATTCAAAGAAAAGAGCCATAATTTCCTTAATTGAACCTTCTAATTAAGGGTAAATAAGGCTCTGAGATCTTGCTATTTACTCCATCCGAACTTGCAGTTTTTACTCCACTTGGACTCAAAAGCTATTTAAGACAGTGTTTTATAATTTCTGTAATTGGCTGGGTTTCCTGTTTTATTTTTAGTTTTCTGAAAAATGATTTTCTTAGGGCCAGGGATCTAGCTCAGCAGCCTAAGCGCCTGCCTGGCAAGTGCAAGGTCGTGAGTTCAATCCCCGGTGCCGCAAAAAAAAAAAAAAAGATTTTCTTTTCTTTTAGATTATTTGAGGTAATTTAGTAATAATTTCATGCATACTGGAAAATATTTTTTATTTTCATAAACCTAATTTAATATATATACACATATATACTACACAATTGTTAATTCTATGGTTTCAATGATATAGACTTAAAGTAACCCTTATGGATGTCATTTGGACTATTTCCAACAGTAATTGCCTTGTGTATTTCAAAGCAATATTATTTCATTTGCAAAGGGTGACAATAGCTACATATCTTGACAATAATTTTTATCAACATAAAATGTTTCACAATCACATTTAATTTGTTGTAGGATAGGTTGTACTTAATCATACTCACATTACTCCTTGCTTATTCCACTTCTTGGTCATTCTCTGCCTTTCCTTTGACACTTAAATATTTGCTTCATTTGGTTTTAAGTCTTCAACAACATAGGGTTGGATTTTGTTTTTTGACTTACTATTAAAATCAATTTATTTTAAAACGATTTTTATTCCATATTCTATGCTTTCTTAATGCTAATTTAGTCTTGGTTTATCTGTTGAGGTTCTTTTTTTAAGTTTTATGCTTATTTGGTTGGTCTTTACTTAAACTGTAGTCCCCACTTAGCCACACTTGGAATATGTTCTCCACTTAGCCACATTTGGGATATGTTTCAAAACCCCCATTAGAAGCTGTCTTAGCTACTTTTCTCTCATTGCTGGGACAAAATACCCAACACCCAAAATTAAGGAAGGAAAGGTTTATTAGCTCACAGTTTGTAGAGGTTCCAGTCTATAATCAACTGGTTCCAAGGCAGGGTGGAATGGCACAGAGGCAGCAGTTCAAGGTGGCACAAGATGGCAAAAGCAACAAGAGCATAAGGGGGAAGGGCAAGCCTCTTTTCCTCCCTTATATGGTAAGCAGGCTATGCCCCTTGGAATGCTGTAGCACTCACATCATCTCCCTGCCCTTCTCTCACACAAGCTGAGGATATTTACAAAGTAAGGACCCGGGCACCCTGCTGAGTCACTTAAACTTCTGACCTTCTAAAATTGACACAATGAACAACATCTTAGAGTCATAATGGCTGGTCCTCTACACCCCTGGATGTAGAGCTGTTGAGTTACTTAGTTAAGCTTCTAGATTTCTCAAGTTGACATACTGTATCAACCATAACAGTTGCCTAAAACCACAGATAGTATACTATGTTTTTTCCTATACAAACATACCTATGATCAACTCATCTTTTCATTTAAAAGAAGTACTTTATGACTTCTCTTTGACATTCTAAATTGCCAGCATAGCTACTCTTACACTTTGGACCATTATTAAGTAAAATAGGGGCTAGTTAAATACAAGCACTATCTTAAGGTGACAGAAGATCAAAAAACCAAGACATGTTCCCTCAAGTTATTGACTTCTCTTCCTTGAAGAGACTCTCTAGACTCAGAGTTGGTAAACAGTATATAATATGCCAGGCTCTCAGGCTACTTAGTTTTATGTGGGTTTTCATCTAATGAACATTTGGTTTACTGCAAAGGTGTACTTCTTACATCCTCTTTGTTCCCTTGTACTTGAAACAATGGAGTATGTGAGAGACTCCCAGCAGAGGGAGGGACTTCGTGTTCAGATGGTTTTAAAAGATTTTTTTATTCTCTGCCTAGACGCAGAAAGATGGTAAGAGAGACACCTGAGAAAATAAATGCACTCAGTCACCCACTCAGGACCCCTTCTGTCTCTCATACACAGAAGCTATCTCTCAATAAATACTTCCTACTCTCAAAAATAAACAAATGAGTGAATGAGTAAATGAATGAATAAATGTACTCTTTCAGCCTGAAAAAAGGTTCCTAAGAGGTGTAATTGATCATTTTCTTGTTATACCCAATCTAAATTCTCTTAGTGAGAGGACAGATGGTGGGGAGATATGCAATCTCTCTTGATTTTTCTTTTCAGAAAAATTGAAATCTGCTTTGGAAACAAACTTAAAGCTTGAGTAGATTTCTCTCACTGCAATTCTACCTGCCTTCTAAGTGTAGTTTGCCCCTCCTGAATTCTATCATTGTACAACAGACTAACTGGTTATACCATCACCACCATGCCCGCCCCATTCATATGCTGAAATCTTAATCCCCAAGATGATGGATTAGGACCTAGGAACTTTGGGAACTGATTAGGTAACAAGAGTGGGGCCCTCATTAATTAGCAGTCTGATAAAAAAAAAAAAAGCCCAAGAGAAGCCCCTACACCTCCCATCATGTGACAATTCCATGAAAAGAGGGGTTCTAGAAACCAGGAGACCACTCCTACTCAGACCCTGATTCTGCTAGCACTTTGATCTTGCCTTCTCCTAGTGCCAGAGCTGTCAGAAATAAATTTCTGTTGTTCATTAGCCTCTGGGTACCAGCAGAATTCACAGCAGTTGTGAGCAGGTACTTGTACACTTGGGCTCACAGCAGGATTATCACAGCAACCCAGAAAAGGAAGCAGTTCAACCCGAGTCCATCCCAGAAAATCTGGATGGATAAACAAAATTTGGCCTACACATACAAAGGGCTATTCAGCCTTAAACAGGAAGGAAATTCTGACATTTGCAACAGTGTGGCATGGACCAATCTATGGTATTTTGTTACAGCCGCCTGAATGGGCTAAAACAAATTGTCTACTTCTGGGTGATGATAGAAATGTTCACACTGTTTTGTGCCTTTGCATAAATAAACACTCTTCAACTATTTATGGGCCTATCCCCAGCTATTTTTCCTGGAAGGGTTATAGGGCTGTCCTCCTCTAACTATCAAGATCCAAGGCTTTACACACACACACACACCCCACTGCTTCTAGGATTTAAGATTCCTTTTCATCTAATTTTGATTTCAAAAATGGAAAGAAAAAAAAAGTATTTGGAAATTAATCAAAGAAGCTTCCCAAACAAAATGTTGGGAAGTCAATTAAAGAAGTTTCTTCCATGAGGTGGTTAGATTTATTCAGATGCGCAGTGGTTGTTCATGTACTGGGAAGTTCCCAGGTCTATGGAGCTCAGACTCTTAAATCCATAGGCCAAAGACACAGGCCTGCTAGGCTTGCCTGCCGTGCCTTCTCCTGCTCCCTCTCTCTACCTAGGAAAGGGATCCCGGCAGATGGTCTTTTTCATGGACCATAAAATACTTTCCTTTGTCTAGTGCTGGGGATCAAGCCCAGGGCCTCACACAGTAGGCAAGCTCTTTATCAACTGAGCTACATTCTAGTTCTGAATAATGGCCTTTATATATTAAAACTTATCTCTACTTCCTCCTTGAGAGTAGTAGGCTTCTACCAATGCTGTGTGCTCCAGCATATGATGTCACATAATTGCCACAACAAAGGCTTAAATAAATGTAAATGTTAAAAACCCAGAAAGATGAAAGAGATGCATGTTTTTGTGGCCAAGATCATAATCTTGCCAAAAATCACGACCTGCCCCAGAAAGTCCAGAGAGGGATGGCAAATCTAGTAAAGGATTGGGGTCCACCAGCACCATCACCTGACCTGACTGCAGAGAGAAGTGGCAGATCTGAAGAGCCTGTCAGAGTTGAGACCCAACACATCAGTCATGAAAGTCCAATAAAACCTTAAGGCCTAGGCAGGCTTAGTGGTAACTCGCAGCAGAAAAAATCCAGATTGAGCCACAAAGCAACCTAAGCTTAATGTAGCCCCTGGAACCTGCCCAAGCCTCTTAGAAGCCCTTCTCTCAGGGATGTGTGGGCAGTGGCCAGCCTCAGGAATGGCTCCTGCTGCTCTTCTCAGCTCCTGCCCTCAGTTCCTGCCTTCCTCTCAAGCAGAACAGCCCAGCTCGGAGCTTCAAACTACTTCTGCCAGACTTAACCAGCCTTTTCTTCCTTTCTTCTTTCTTGTATTAATCAGCTTTCCCATTGCTTGGACAAAATACCCAACACCTACAACTTAAAAGAGATTAAATTTGGCTTATAGTTTTGGGGGACTCAGTCCATAGCTAACTGACATAGATAGCATGACAGAAAGGTCTCACAGAAGAAATATGCTCATTTCATGTCAGCAGGGAGAGGAAGCAGAGAGCAAAGGGAGAAGCTAGGGACAAGAACCCTTCCAGTTCACAGCCCAGTGACCCACCTTCATTTCATCACGGCCCTCACCTCCTACCAGCACATTCAGTTATGAACGCATCAGTGAATCAATCCACTAGTGACTATGGTGCCCTGAGAACCAATCACCGTTCAAAGGCCCCATATCTAAACACATGAGACTTTGCAGGAGCATTTTAAATATAAACCATAACCGTTGCTTTCCCTTATTGCTGTTTGTTTTGAAAAAATGTCAAACTGCTTGGCCAACTGAGCAATTCGAGTTGCTGCAGATGTTTAAATACTGCTAATAAAACAGAATTCAAAGAATTACACCCTCCAGATGACAGGTATGATTAAGCTACCTGGGTATAATTTGCATCCATCCTATTACAGCATGAGGGGGGAAAAAAGGAAAAAAGATTAAGCTATCATTTTTATCATCACTGGAGAAGAGGAAAGCCTCTCCGTGCACAATGAGAGCTGAGCCTGGGCTTGGAGATTTATAATCCACTCACAGTTGTTACCCATCAATGAACTGGCCATGATCATAGCATTTGGGGAGGCATTCATATTTGTGACTGAAAAGAAGACAATTTACATTAATGTGAACAATCAGGCTAGACATTTCTACTACCTGATGAAACTGCTAAAATGAAACCAAGAGACCAGAACAAAGGATCCTTCCTGGTCACGCAGTCCCTAGGAAGAACTCGTAACTCTCAGAGTGGAAGGAACCTGTGCAGAGTATTATGGAAAACATTACCTCTTGGTTTTCTCTAGGTCAGTGGATTGCTGTGCCCTGGCACTGTGGTTCCTGGCTTCATGAAGAAGTTTTCCATGGTGTTTGGCTTTGATAGTTATGTCCAGCATCCTCATGGCTTGACAACCAGTCACTGAGGGTATTGGGACTGGTTTGTTCCTTAATTTCTACTTTTATTAGTACATGTTTGCAGCACATAATGATTACATTCAACCCGTATACAAGGTATTGCAATTGTTGGTGAATCATTCTGCCTTGCATCCTAATATACTTTCTTGACTGAAAAAATAGCAGAACGGATCCTGTGGGAATCTCAAGAAATCCTAGGTATTCCTGAGCGAGAATACTCCATGAGTTGAGGAGGAGAAAAGACTTAGTAATTTGGAAGTTTTTGCTAACCACCCACCGATCCCAATACACATTCTCTACAAATTCTTTCTCTCTCTCTCTCTCCCTCTCTCTCTCTGTGTCCTGTACCCTCTATGTTCAGGAATATGATATCAGATATATTCAAAGACTGTGAAATTTTATATAAAATGAATTAGAGCACTTCAGAATTTAAAAAGCATTTTGGTTTGCTTTGGCTAATATGTTTTTATCAATCGGGTCTTATCAGTGACTTTTATTCTAATTCTTGAGAATATGAATTTAAGAAGATATAGCAGCTGTATATAATTTAAAATTAGAAATTAAGCCTGCTCTCATGGTGTAGCAGAATAAGCCTTGTATTAGAAGCCAAAAGACCTAGTTTCTGTTCCTGGTTCTGCCACTAAATAGTTATGTGATCCTGAATGAGCTATTGTGACTTCTGGCACTGGGTTATTTTACTCATCAGTGAACCTTTCCTGAACTTTGGGATCAAGGACCCCTCCAAGAATTTGATGAAGTCTATAAACCTTTCCAGAGAAACGCACGTAAGTGCAGAACTTTGCACACAATAGTTCCGGACCCCTAAATAAAACAATCTCTGCAGCTTCTTTGACTCTGATATGCTATGATTTTGTGAACCCACAAGCAGGAAAGATTTACTTTAGGGAAGCAGAGAGGAAGAAAAAGAGGACAAAAGGAAAAGAAAAGATCATAGGGAAAAAAACAAAAAAGTTCTATTTTTATAACATGAAAAACAATGACACAACTAGACTTTAGGGCTGGCGGAGTAGCTCAGTGGTGGAGTGGCTGCCTAACATATATAATGCCCTGAGTTTGATCCCCAGTCCCACTTTAAATGAACACCTAACTGAATAAAATGCAATATAATTGAACTTTACATCATAAAAGAAAATGCCATGTAAGTTTTTAATTCATTTTAAGGTTACAGCTTCTTGAGAACAATAAAGTAATCCATACTAAATAAAATAGAACAAAATGGAAACATTTACCATAACTACATGATTATCTCAAAATGTGGTTAAATATTTTAAATTCTTTCAAAATTGAATTAATCTTTCTGGTTTTTAATAATCTGGGTTCTGTGATTCAACTCTTAAGTCTTTTGGGGGAAAAAAAAAACACCTCAGTCCAGGGATTTCTAATTCTACAAGAACATATCACTATTCTAATTTTTTTCAACGTAATTTTAGCAGCTCAGTATATTCAACCTAAAAGATTTAATTCGCTTTAGACAAACACCTCGAGCTGAGCTTTGAGTATGCTGTCTCTTGGGAGCAGCCATGAGCTGGCTCCAGAGGTGTTCTGGCCTCCAGTCCCGGATGTGGAGCCCTAAGCAGGCTGCTTGTCCTAACTGAGGCTCACTTGTCCCCTCTGGAAAACAGATGAGCCTGATTGTGACAGGATGCTTTTCTGCTCTGCTGTTAAAGCAGTTTCCCTTCATCACAATCCCCAAGGCACTCTCAGAAATTAACAACAGAGGCCAGAACCACTGTCCTTCCAAACACAGATATTGGTGCATTCGTGGCTCTAAATATCTAAGAGGTCCAAATGGAGCAGGGAAAGTATAAGCAAAATAAACTCTGACAAAGTAATTCTCCAATCTGCTTTCTATATTAGCAAAATACCTGGTAACAAAATACCTGAAATAATTAACTTACAGAGAAAAAAGGTTGGTTTTGGCTCGTGGTTTTGGAGGTTCTGGGCCACGATCTATTGGCCCTGTTGTTCTGGTCCTGTGTGAGGCAGTGTTTCCTGGTGGGGGTACATGGCAGAGCAAAAGCCATCACCTCATGCTCAGGAAGTAACAAGGAGGAGAGTGAGGGATCAGTGACCCTCAGTCCTCTTTGAGGGCATGTCCTCAGGGACCTAGGGCTTGTCTTGAGGCCCTACCTCTCAACAGTACCACCATGGAGCACAAACCTTTAACACATGGGTCACTGGGGACATCAAGATCCAAACTACAGCACTTGCTAACCATGTAGATTTCCTCAGAAGTGGGGAGGGGTAAATGCAGGGGAAGAGGTATCGTTAGCATACTGGAATAAGGTCAACGATTAATTACTAATTTGCCCTTAATATTCTGCTTGAAGAAAATAAACAGCTTCCTGAATCTAAGAACTTTTAATCTGAAGTGAACAACAACAAAACAGGTGAACATAAATAATTTTGCTTCAGCAAGACTTAACCAGACACTGCACCCCTGACGGAGCCAGGTGACAGCGGTGATATAAACGTATGAAGTTGAGTCTTGCATAACAGAGAAGAAAGCGGACTGTGGAAATCTAAAGCGTTTTGTTAGCCAAAATAAATATGTCTATAGGTGCAAACTGACACACACAACCGATCCAATTTGCAACAGTGACTTAGTGACTGAAAAAAGTGCTTCTTGAAGATATCCAGATAGTTCAAAATAGAGCAAAAATTCAGACAAAGGCCTTGTCACACCCAAAACAGTCTTTTCTCTGCTATCCCATATCCTCCTTTTATCAAAGGTCAGAGCAAATTCCTTTCACAAGAGGTATTAGTGTCATCCTCTCCTGTCACTCTCAGTGCTGCTACATTCTCATCAGGCTTTCTCTGAAATGCCACTTTTAAGAAGTCCTCCCCTCCTTAGTGCAATTGAAGACCTCTCCAATCAGGCCCACTTTACCCAGATCAAACTGCCTCGTGCTGGAGTGGAAAGATTGCTGGCCCTCACTCTGCCTTATCATTCATACATTGACCCTTTATCCACCACATTCCTCTTCTGGAAAGTTCTCCCCACTTACTGTCCAAGTCAAAGCAAGAACTCTACACAAGCTCCAGTTCTTCACCTGTGATACTGCAAAACAGCTTCCTGGAACCCCTCCTACATTTTCTTCCTCACCTGGTATGTTGCACACCTTGAAGAAGGACTTCACTTCGGGAGACAGTGGTCCTTCCATTCCCTGAAGGGCTCAGAGTTGGAAAAACTAGGCAGCCCAAAGAGGGATCCAGGTTCAGCTGCAGAGGGACTCTGTTCCTACACAGGGAGAAGTCGTTCATGTAGGCACACACAGGCATCATCTCAGAGGCTGGCGGGAACCCATTTCTCTGGCTCAGGGGTCAGTGTTCTCTGAAGGACAGTGGGATGGCAGAGCCACCTATCACTCCTGAAAAGGCTAGAATCAAGTCACTTGGTCAGTGGTAAGAGCACCCTCCCATCCTCTAAATCTGGCCCCTTTTAGTGAGTACACAGAGAAGGGGGCTCAGAGGACAAGTCTGGGGTGCTGAAAGAGAAGTGGCATCCAGGGTCATTTTGGAAATGCCTCGAAGCATGCCTAACATGCTTCATGCTTTAACATCTAGAACACTGCCTGGCCACTAACCCTCAAGGTGTATTTTCCTTTTTATTGCTTATATGTTAGTGTTTAATTTCTCCAATTTTCAGGCTGACATAGGTACAATAAGAATATTCTGGGCTGGAATAATTTTCACACATGAATAGTGTCTTTTCAGAAAAGAATTGTTCACCTGAAGTAATTAGCCAGTGGTTCTTTGTCCGCATTCTCATTACAGCATATCCCTTCCTGCCAAAATGCTCTGGAATCTGGACCTGCACATGGGCCTCTCCCCATTTGTGGGTCTGGGGATGAGCAGAGGGGCCAGCACCTCCATTTGCCATGAATAAGATTCAGAGGTTGAACTAAGGCTTTCATCAGCAAGCCCCACTGGAAACCTTGCCGTGTGGTGCCAGCCTGCCAGAAATTCATATCAAAAATCCACAGGCTTCATTTAACTCTCCCTGGAAGAAGGGATAAAGGTTATAAAATAATGAGGGAAAGCTCTGTTGAGCAGAAACCCAAGAGTCATAACCTCTTTGTTAAACCAACAAAAGAGTTGGAAGATAAACTCTGTGAGGAGCAGAATCAAGGCTGTTTAACTTGCGGAAGGGGAGGCTGGAAGGGAACAAAACTGCATGCTTCATGCATACGAAGGGGCATTGTAATAGAGGGTGCTGGGCAGCTGCCTCCTAATTCCTCCGAGGACAGGTAAGAAATAGGCTTCAATAGCAGCAGAAGGGTTTGCAGACATCTGAATATCTCACAAAGAATGATTAAGACTCAGAAAATGTGAGTTCTAATTCCTGCCCCTCCCCGGGCCAGCTGCCTAGCCTCTGTGCCTCAGTTTCCATGGAAAATAGAATGTGATAGCAGATACCCACCTAGTGCCACAAGATTATCATGGGAAAAAAAAAAGTTATAGGTGCAAAATTCCATTGAAAAAGTGAAGAGGGACTAGGGATGTAGCTAAGTGGTAGAGTGTTAGCCTACCAAGCCCCAAAGGTCCTGGGTTTGATTCCCACCACTACAAATAAATAAATACACTAAAAAGTGAAAAATATTAGAAAAATTATCTCAGCTTTGGCAAATGATAGATGAGGGGTCACTTTAAAAATACTACACTAACATACTTAGTAACCCTTGGGTAAAACATATTCAGCCTATAGATACATCTATTTTTCAAAAGAAAAGCAAGATCATGTGTGCACATATATGAGTGTGTACATATGCGTGTTGGAAGATGCAAGGAGTTATTGCTCTGTCCTGAACATTTGTGCCCTCAAATTTCCTATGTTGAGACCTAATCTCTAGTGTGACTGTATTATGAA
>RJWT010048970.1:0-11073 GCA_004365215.1 Cuniculus paca
AATGAAGGACCTGCTTAGCAAATCTAAAATAGACATAGTTAAAAAAATAGAGGCACATGGAAAAATACTAGAAATCATGCATACCTAATATAGGAAAGAAATGAAAGCCATGAAACATTCAAATAGATATCCAAGAATAAAAATTCCATTGAAACTTTGCAGAACCATATGAAAGAAAGTGAAGATAAAATATCAGACCTAGAAGACAGGATTATCTTTAGTCACTATGGAAAGAAACTCTTTTAAAAATAGCAAGGGACCATGAAAAAACAATCCAGCAACTGCAAGAAGATGCAAGGAAGAACAATATAATACTGATGGGAGTCAATAAAAAAAGCATGTCAGCACAAATGACATTAAAAAAGTGTTCAGAGAAGTAATAGTAGAAAACTTCCCAAGCATTGACAAAGAATTTGACATACAGAAAAGTGAGGCATACAGAACTCCAATTAGTCATGACCAAAATAAATCTACACCAAGGTATATAATAACCAAGATTCCAGGAATTCAGCACAAGAACAGAATATTAAAAGCAGTTAGTGATAAGAAATAGATAATCTATAAAGGAAAGTAATCAGAATCACAGCAAACTTCTCAACCCAAACCCTTAAGTCAAGTGCAGATTGGAGTAAAGTATTTCAAGCCCTGAAAAAAAATGACTTCCAACCTAGACTGATGTATCCTGCAAAATTATCTTTTAGAATTAATGGAGAAATAAAATACTTCTGTGAAAAAGAACAACTAAAGTAATTCATGACAACCAAACCAGTCCTATAAAGAGTCCTGAAAGATGTCCTAGAAAGAGAAAACAAAGCCCACAATTCCAAGTGTACCAGTAGAAAGAAGCCACCAGCCAGGGGAAGCAATTAAACAGAAGGAAAAGATAGGGAACCATTGACAGGAAAATTATATGATGAAGACAGACCAATACATATCAGTTATAATCATCAATGTAAATGGTCTCAACTCACCAATAAAAAGAAATAGACTGGCAGAATGAATCAAGAAACAAGATCCAATGATGTACTGCATTCAAGAAACACATTTAACTCAAAAAGAAATTTATAAATTGAAAGTCAAAGGATGGAAAACAATGCTCTATGTGAGAAGAACACAGAAAAAAGCATTCACAGACAATGTGAACTTCAGGCCAAGACTGATTGGAAGAGGTAAAGAAAGATGCTACATACTCATTAAAGGAAAACTCCAAGAAGAAAAGATAACAATCATAAATATGTATGCACCATATACAGGTGTACCCACCTATATAAAACTAATATTAAAGTATATTAAAAATCAAATAAGCATTAACACAGTTGTAATGGGGGACCTTGATGCCCCATTATCACAAATAGATCAACTAGACAAAAATTAACAAAGAAATATTTGAAATGAACCAAACGTGTGAACAAATGAACTTATCTGAACTGAACACTCCACATAGTGTTCCACCCCACAACATTAGAATATACATTCTTTCCAGTGGCACATGGGATGTTGTACAGAATAGGCCACCTACTAGCCCATAGAAAATGATTAAGTAAATGTGAAAGAATTGGAATTATCCCATGCATACTATTGAACCATAGTGCAATGAAATTGAAAATCAATGGCAAAAGAAACCACAAAAACTCTGTAAACACATAGAAAGTAAATAACACCCTACTGAACAACCAATGAGTCCCAGAGGAAATTAAACAGTATCTACAATTAAATGATAATGCTGATACAACATATCAGAACTTATGGATTGTAGCTAAATCTGTCCTAATAGAAAAACTAATAGCAGTGAACTGTCACATCAGGAAAACAGAACAAGCATAAAGAAACAACCTAATGTGTTTTTTCTTTTTTCTTTTCTTTTCTTTTCTTTTTTTTTCTGTCCTCTTTTAGGCAGGTTTTCACTATGCCTTGGCAAGCTGGCCTTGAACTCACTTTTTAGCCTAGACTGTCCTCAATTTGTAGCAATCCTCCTGCCTCAGCCTCCCGAGTGTTGAGATTATTAGTGTGCACCACCATGTTCAGCTAAACAACCTAATGTTGAATGTCAAACTTCTAGAAAAAGAACAAATCAAGCCCAAAGCTCCTAGAAAGTAGGAAAATACAAAGATCAGAGCAGAAATCAATGATATTGAGACTAAGAAAACAATAGAAAAATAAATGAATCAAAAAGTTTATTCTTTGAAAGGTTAAGTAAAATTGACAAACCCTTAGCCAACCTTATCAAAAAAGGGAAAGAAAACACTCAAATCATGCATTTAGGAATGAAAGGGGTGAAATCACAATGGATCTTTGGAAAATCTAGATCGTCACCTATGTTGAGAAACTTTAGTAAGACAGAAAGCATTGAAGAAATGGACAGATTCTTAGAAACATATGAATTACTAAAGTTGAGTTGAGAAGGCATAAAAATTCGAAGTAACCCAGTATCAGTCAGTGAAATTGAAAATCTAATTAAAAACTTAACAACAAAGAAAAGTCCAGGTCTTGACAGATATACTGATAAATTCTACAAGAAATTTAGAGAAGATCTAATGTTATTACTTGTCAGACTCTTTCATGAAACTGAAAGGGAAACAGTACTTCCAAAGTCATTCCTGGAATCAAGTATTACTCTGATACCAAAACCATAGGAGGACTCAACCACAAAAGAGAACTACGGGTTAATCTCCCTAATGAACATAGATGCAAAAATCCTCAACCAGATACTAGCAAATAAAATGTAGCAAATCATGAAAAATATATACACCATGACTCATGCCAGTAGGATTCATGCTAGGGATGCAAGGATGGTTCAATACATGCAAATTAATAAATGTAATACTCCATATTAACAGAACCAAGGCCAAGAAAACAAATGATCATCTCAACAGATGCAGAAAAAGCATTTGACAAAGTCCAACACAAATTCATGATTAAAAAACAAACTTACAGAAAATTGGCATAGATAGGCGTTATCTCAATTGCATAAAAGTCATCTATGACAAACAACCACTATCATACTAAATTGTCAAAAACTGAAAACTTTCCCTCTAAAATCAGGAACAAGGAAAGCATATCCACTATCACAATTCCTATTCAATATAGTTCTGGAAATATTAGCTAGAACAATTAGACAAGAGAAAGAAAAAAAGAGATAAGGTAGCAAAGGAAGAAGTTAAATTACCTTTATTTGTAGATAACATGATACTCTACATAGAACAACCCCAAAATTCCATCAAAAGACTTCTATATTTAATAACTAGATTCAGTCACTATCTGGATACAAAGTCAACACCAAAAAAATAGTATTCCTGTACACAAATAACAAACTCACTGAGAGAAAAATTACATAAACCACATCTTTCACAACAGCATTGAAAAAAATGAAGTACTTAGGCATCAATCTAACAAAGGAAGTAAAAGATCTCTACATTAAAAACTACAGTACCTTAACAATCAATGTTATTGGTTGACCATAGTTCTGTCCCACCTCATGCCCCTTTGCCTTGCAAGTTCCCAGGTTTTCCCCATCTTGGACATACCTCACCTTGTGGTTTTACTCTATAAAAGTCTCTCAAAAAGCCAAAATCTTTTGCAACCCATTCGGGACCCCTTCTGTCTCTCAATAAATATATTCTGCTCCTAAAAAAAAATGAAAACTACAGTTCTCTGAAAAAGGAGATTGAAAAGGAGATCAGAAAATGGAAAGATATCCCTTGTTCATGGGTAGGAAGAATCAACATAGTAAAAATAGTCATATTCCCAAAGTTGTTATACAAATTTAATGCAATCTTGATCAAAATACCATTAGCATACCTCACAGAACTAGAGAAAACATTCTTTCTTTTATTTTGAAAAGCAAAACAGAAAAAAGGATAGAAATGATACAGAATTTAAAAAAAATAGTAGGAAATTAACACTAGCTAATATACTGCATATTGTTATTTTAAAAGTAGTTGTTCAGGTTACAAGATCTAAGCATAAAAAAAATGATCAAGTGATCAAACAATGACAGCACAAACATTTTTGATGGACAGAGATTAGTAGTATAGTTATCTATCTTGCATATATATATCTACATACATATAATCTTTTCCTTTCTTCCTTTTCTCTTTTTCCCTATCCAAATGAATTTTAAGAATGTTTCCTCAAGAGAACCAGAAAAGTCCTAGAATAGCAAAAGCAATTCTGGGCAACAAAGGCAAAGCAGTCACAACCCCTGATTTGAAAATATACTACAGATCTACCGTGATAAAAAATAGTATGGTACCAAAGAAACAGACCTGAAGATCGATTAGATTGCAAGAGGAAGAAACCATGTCAAACACACTCAGCCATCTTATCTTTGACAAAGGGGCCAAATATGTTTACTGTAAGAATGATAGTCTCTTTAATAAATGGTGCTGCAACAACTGACTTTCCACATGCTGAAAACTAAAAGTAAACCCATGTATATTACCATGTACTAAACTAAAGTTGAACTTGATCAAAGATCTAAATATTAAAACAGAAACACTAAACCTGCTGGAAGAGAGAATAGAACAAAACTTCAACTGCATGGTAAATACTACAAAGAATCAACAACTGAAATCTCATCTTATTAAGAAGCTTTTGCATGGTGAAAAAATTGCAAACAGAACAAAAAGACAACCTACAGAGTGGGAAAAAATCTTAGCTATTTGTTTTTCAAAGGACTATTATCCAGAACATATAAAGAATTGAAAAAAATCAGACCCCCAAGTTTAAAGACCCAATCCAAAAATGGGCATCTGAAATGAGTAGACACTTTTCAGGTGATGAAGAAGTACAAATAGTAAATAAGTACATGAAAAAATGTTCAACATCACTGATCATTCAAGAGATGCAAATTAAAACAATGCTGAGATTCTGTCTCACTCCATAAAAAATGGCTATTATCAAGAAATCAACCAATAACAAATGCTGGCAGAGCTGTGGGGAAATGGAACCCTTCTCCACAGTTGATGGGAGTGTAGACTGGTGCAACCACTGAGGGAATCAGCGTGGAGATTCCTTAAAAAACTAGATTCTATCTGACCCAGCTATTCTCTTCTTCATATCTTCCCAAATGGATTAAAAGCATTTTACCACAATCAGATACGCACACCCATGTTTATAGCAGCAGTTTGAAATAGCTAAATCTTGGAGACAGACCAAATGCACATCAACTGATTAATGGATAAAAAGGATATGCTTTTTTTAAAATATACAATGCAGTGCTAACTAGTCATAGGAAGGATAAATTTTAGACATTTCTAGTTAAATGGATGAACCTTAGGCTATACTCTCATGTGAAATAAATTGGACAGACATGTGTAAATATTGCTTTGTCTCTCTGGTGTAAGAAACTGAAAGTGTAATAATGACCAAAATATATAATAGATATTGTGAAATATGAAGTAATTGCTCAAAGGGAATGGGGAATTGGGGGGTAGCGAAATATAAGGGAAAATTTAAAAAATGAGAAAAAAGGATAAAATGGAAACAAAGCTTCTGTAAATAAGGAGGGGAAGAGGGGTTGACTAGAGGGGAGGGAAATGGGAAAAGAAAAAGAACTAAGATATATCATGTTTAGACAGAAGTTCCTTATGATAATGTGATTATTATGCATATCTGAATTGTACCAATAAGCTTAATTATTTAAAAAAATCAAGAAATGCTAAAGCAGTGTTTCAAGGGAAATGATACCAGAGGAGAGTGCGGACCTTTAGCAATGAAGGAACATCAATGGGAATGGTAAACATTTCCCCCCTGTATTCATACAGGATTACTGAAAACAAAAATTGCATTTCTGAAGAGGTTTTCAATATATGTAGATATTATATGCAATAACAAGATAATGAGAGAATGCTATGAACAACTGTATGCTACCATGTTTCACAATTTAAATGAAGTGGGCAGATCTCTTGAAAAATACAGTTTACTAAAATTGTTGCAAGGTGAGATAAGATATTCTGAATATTGTAGCTACTAAAGAAATTGATTTTGTTATTAAAATTTTTATTAAAAAAGATATATGTATTTTGGACATCTTTTGTCAGGTTTATTACTCAAAATGTTATGGCATGATGTTATTGTGAATGGGAATGCTTTTTAAATTTCATTTTTCCAGCTGACAGCTTCTAGTATGTAAGAATACAATTGAATTTTGTATACTAACCTTGTACCTTGCAATTTTACTAAATTCACTTAATACTTTTAGTAATTATTTTGTAGATTTCCTGAGATTATGTTATGACAATTTTTATTTCTACAAAATTTGTATTTAAAAATTTAAAATAATAATAATCAAAAATTCATTTTTTCTTAGAGCAATAACTGGAACCTTGAGAACAATAGTGAATAAAAGTGTTAAAAAGGTACATTTTTGCCTTATTTTGGATTTTAAGAGGAAATAATTTAGTCTTTTATTCTTTAGAATAATATAATCTGTTGGTTTTTAGAGACACTCTTTATTGGGGTAAAGAAATTTCATATTTTTCCTGGTTGGCTGAGATTTCATCATATACAAGAATTATTTTTTTCAAACTGTTCAAATGATCATATGGGTTTTTTCCTTAATTCTAAGATACATTGATTTTTGACTGTGGAATCAACCCTCTATTTCTGTAATGAACCTTCTTTTTTCATGATATTCAGTATCATTCACTCTAGCACCATACTATAAAGAAACTTAGGAACTTACAAAGATACCCAAAATCTCTACATGGGAAACTATAAAACATTGCTGAGCAAAATTAAAGCTTTAAATAAACAGAAGGATATAATGATGTTTTTGGACTGGAAGACTCAATATAATTCATTCTCCTTAAATATAGCTATGGATTTAATACAATTCCAGTGATTTTTAAAAAGAACAAAGAGAACTTACTTTATGTGAGCTTAAATTCACAGTAAAACTACAGAAATTAAAGGAATTTGAATTGGTAAAGGAAGAGACATAAAGAGGAACATAACAGAATAAAGAGTACAGAAACAAACTCATACATTTATAGTCAACTGAGTTTTGAAAAAGGTACCAAGGAAATCCAATGGGGGAAAGGAAGACCTTTCTAGCAACTAGTGCTAGATTGAATAAATATATCACACCGTATGTAGATATTAACTTAACACAGCTATAGTCCTAAGTGCAAAATCTAAAGCTACAATTTCAGGAAGAAAACACAGATAACAATCTTTGTGATCATGGGTTGTCTCTTTTTTTTTTGTTTTTGTTTTTGTTTTTGTTTTTGAGACAGGGTCTTGTTATGCAGTTCAGGTTGGCCATGCACTCACTTTGTAGCCCAAGTTGGTCTCTTAACTTGCAATGATCCTTCAGCCTCAGCCTCCCGAGTGCTGGGATTACAGGCATGCGCCACTATGCCCGGCTGATCATGGGTTGTCAAAGATTTCTTAGAACACAAAATTCATGAGTCATCATAGAAAAAATTACTTTTATTTAAATTAGAATTTTATTTCTTTGAAAGTTATTAAAAATACAGAAAGAAAAACTATACACTGGGAGAAAATATTTTCCATACATACATTAAACAAAAGACTTTAATTTAGAATATGCAAAGAATTCTAATAAAGAAATGATCAAAAGGTTTGAACAGTTTATGAGAGAAGATACTCAAAGGGCCCCTTAGCACAAGTAAAGATGCTTTACATCCTGACTCATCAAACAACTTCAAATTAAAACCACCCTGACATACTACCATGTACTTTTTAGATTAGCAAAAATTGAAAAGACCAAATGTTAGTAAAGATGTAGAGAAAGTGGAAACCTTATTATCTGCTGATAGGAAAGTGAAATGATACAATTAGTTTGAAAAACATTGTGACAGTTTCTGAAAAACTAGTATACACCCATCACATGATCTGTCGATTCGCCTCTTAGCTATTTAGACAAAGGAGAAAATCCCATATGTTTCTGCAAACATCTGTACACAAATGTTCACAGCAGCCTTATTTTTTTAAAAATTTTTTTATTTTTAAAGAAGATAAAACAGAATACAACTGATCAAAACAAACCAGTGTAAGTGGTACAGGATTACAAAACATTACGAAATCAACAATAGTTACATAATGCCTTTTGATGTCTTCAAAATAGCTGCAGATAACTTCAGACATAGTAAAAATCAAACAGAACAGAACAGAACAGAAACAATAAAAACAAGACAATGAATGCAATTAAGGACTTCAAAACAAGCCAATAGCAAATCCAAAATTACTACCATACAATATCTTGATATCTTTGAAATAGCTGCTCCTGCCATGGGATTTAACATAATCAAACAAAACAAAAGAGAATAAAACCCAGTCCAACAAAACAATGGAAATGATACATGACTTCAGAGCAAGACCATAGGGAATCAACAATGGCCACAACCCTCAGAAGGAGATCCCCCCTAGATGCCAAACCACATTTCGCTATCCTCTGAACAGATGATCAGATCACATGCCCTAGACCTGCAGTCAGTGAAACACCAAAGCACCACAGGCATCCAATCGCATTTCACCTCAGTAGCTATCATCAGAACCTGTGTTTCTCTGGATAAGCCAGTCGCTTATGGTGTGGGGGGTGGGGTGGGGAGTGGTACTTTTGTTTGCCAGCCTGTGCACCAGAAGGGGCTAGGGTCTGGCTGTTCCCAGTCTGGCAGAGGCCATGGTGCTGGTTCCCAGACTAGGCTTGCTTGCTGGTGTGGCCTTATTCTCTCTCCCTCCAGTCTGCAAATGGTGCTGACTCATGGGGAGAGGCTGGGTTCTGGTTGTTTGCAGTCAAAGTCTTAAACAGGAAAAATCTAAAAGCCCATTGGCAGGTGAATGGTAAATAAATTGTGATTTATACAATGGAAAGTACTCAGCAGTACAAATGAATGAACTTGGATATGCATAACAAAACATAGATGAATCCCAAAATTATTTTTGTGAGCAAAGGAAGACAGGCTTAAAAGAATACGTAGCACATGATTCCATTTATGTGAAATTCTGGAAAATGCAAACTAATGTATAGTGACAGAAAGTTGATTAATTGTTGCCTAGACTGGATTTTGAAGGAAGGTCATATTAGAAACAGACAAAGAAATTTTTGTGGTGATGAAATATTTGTTATCTTTGTGGTAATGGTTTCAGAAGTATATATACATGTCCAAACTGATTAAATTACACACTTTAGGTTTGTGCATTCTATTGGTGTTTCAATCACACCCCAAGAAAACTTTAAAAAATACTGGGGAAACATTGAAGCAAAAAAAAAAAAAGCAGAAATATATTGCTACTCTACACACTTTATACTTTGGACATTTTATATATTCCATATTGAATTTAAACTTTCTAAAACATCCAGGTGCAAAAGTTGAAATACGAGAAGCTAAGTTTAGGTCAGAGATACAGTATTGGAAATCAGGTAGAAAACAGTCTTTAAAAATCTCAGAAGTGACGTACTTAGCTAAGAAGAGTGTGACAAAAAAGACAACAAAGTTTCCAACTCAGATCATAAGAACATAAATAATTCAAGGTGAGAAAACTGGTCAGAGACAACATGTGAAGCTGAGAAAGAGCAATTAATGGAGTTGCAGCCTGTCCAGGGCAGTGTATGGTCAGGGACACTAAGACAGAAAAGTGCTTCAAAAGTAAAGAGGAGTCAGCTATGACTAACTAGCAAAAACTGAGTACATTGAGAATATAATAGTGTCCAAGAACTATGAGAGTTTGAATATTTTAATCAGAGAATAATAACACAAGTAAAATGTTGCAAAACTCATTTTAAAAATGATGAAAAATAAATTTTGGATGACCTATTCCTGAATTAATAGGTTTGTCACTTTCAAGGGTACAGAATTTAAAAAAAAAATTAAAATCTAAAAAAACATAAAAAATATACAGTGCTTGCTGAAAGAACCCATTATGGTGTATCACTGGGTTTAGAGGTTATTAAATTAACTTTAAACTCTTTAATAGTCACTTTTAATGCTCTTGAAATTTTAACTGTAAGCTGTGATTTATCTTCTTTTATTTTAAAGAGAATAAAACAATACAACACAAAACAGAACAAAGCAAATCAGAACAGAACAATGAAAGCAACACAGGACTTCACAACAAGACAACAGAAAATAAACAGTGGCTACCATAATGTCTTTTGCTTTCTTTAAAATAGTTATCCATACCTTCACACAATACAATCAAACAAAATAAAATAGTATAAAACCAATAAAAAAGAATGAAAGCATTATGGGACTTCAAAACAAGACAATAGGAAATCAACAATGGCTTCCATAATGTGTCTTGTTCTCTTTAAAATAGCTGTCCATACCCTCATACACACTGAAATCAAGTAATAGAAAACAGACTAAAGCCAATCAAAGCAAAAGAACTTCAAAACTAGATAACAGGAAAAGAACAATGGTTACTATAACATTTCTTTTTCTTCAAAATAGCTGTTCATACCATCACACATAATAAATTCAAACAAAATAAAACAGAATAAAACCAATTAAACAAAAGAATGAAAGCATTATAGGACTTCAAAACAAGATAACAGGAAACCAGTAATGATAATCATAATACATCTCATCATGTTCAAAATAGCTGCCCATACCATCAGACACAGTAAAATCTAACAAAACAAGACAGAACAGAACCAAACCTAAAAAAAATTGTGAAATCAATACAAGAGTTCAAGACAAGACAATAAGAAATTAACATTGGTTACCACCTTCTCCTCCTAGGTGTTTCCTCCCCTATCACTTTTATAATATCTATTGTGTTTCTGGATTCCACTAACTTCTGTTTTTTATGCTAGTATTCACCCGTATGAGTTCTCACTCTTTTGCCCATGAGCATGGCCTCCATTTGCATCCATTTGCCTATAAGAACTTTGAGATTATCCTACTTAATAGCTGGGTAGCTTTCCATTGTATGAAAATACCATATCTTTCTTATCCATTCTGTGGTTGATGGGCAAATTACCCTTGCTTTTTTCTGGTCTCCTGTTGCATGGTATGATTGTTTTCTCCCCTTTGATTTTCAGTCTATGATTTTCCTTTTGAGTTAAATGTGTTTCTTGTATACAGTCTATTGATGGATCGTATT
>RJWT010048971.1:0-11070 GCA_004365215.1 Cuniculus paca
TATAGCACTCTAACTAGCCATAACCAAAATAAATCTATACCCAGACATATAATAATCAACATCCCAGAAATTCAGCATGAGAACAGAATATTAAAAGCTGCTAGAGAAAAGAAACAGGTTACCTATAAAGGACAACCAATCAGAATCTGGCTGACTTGTCAGCATAAGCCATCAAGTCAAGAAGTATTTGGAGTGAAGTGTTTCAAATCCTGAAAGAAAACAACTTCCAGGCCATATTGATCGACCCTACAGAACTGTCTTTCAAAATTGATGGAAAAATAAGATATTTCTGAGATAACAACCAAAGGAATTCATGACCACCAAAACAACCCTACATAGAGTACTGAAGGATATTCTGGTGAGACATAAATATGACCATGGCTCCAGGAACAGCAGCAGAGGAGGATCACCAAATAAGACAGGCAATTGAACAAAGAAGAAAAGTGGAGGGCCAAGAGCAGGAGTATATCATGTCAGTGATGAACCAATGCATGTCAGTTGTAACCATTAATGTAGATGACCTCAATTCATCAATAAAAAGAAACACAAAATGGATCAAGAAACAAGATCTATCAATACACTGTATACAAGAAACACATTTAACTAAAAAGGAAATTCATAGACTGAAAATCAAAGGAGAGGAAACAATTGTTCCATGCAACAGGAGACCAGAAAAAAGCAAGGGTAACTTGCCCATCAACCACAGAATGGATAAGAAAGATACAGTATTTTCATACAATGGAAAACTACCCAACTATAAACTAGGATAATCTCAAGGCTCTTGTGGGTAAATGGATGCCACTGGAGATCATACTCATGGGTGAAATGGTTTGGACTCATACAGATGTACACCAAGTTATCTCCCTAGCATAAAAAACTGATGGAGGCCCAGAGGTTTGGAACTTCACTCATCCAGGAGCAAGGCTCCAGCACCATATGCTGGAGGTGCCCTTAGGCTAACCATGTGGTCCAGAGGCTCTGAAATCCTTGAAGCCACACTCCGGGGGTGCATCCTTGCTAGCTGCATGGAGGATCTGAACTCTGCCCAGCCCAGCGTCCCAGTGCAATCCATCAGGAGAACAACCAGCCAATCTCACAGGACACAGAGGTACTGAACCTAGCCTAGCCCAGAGCCCCAGAGCCACCCATCAGAGAGTGACTAGCCTAGACAATGGGTCCTGGAGAGTCAGAGCACAAGGCCCCAGTGCCATAGTTCAGCAGTGTGTCCCAGCTAGTCACATGGGTCCTGGAGGTTCAGAACTCCACCCAGCCAGGAAGAAGGCTCCAACACCATACGCCAAAGGTGCACCCAGGCTAGCCACATGGTCCAGAGGCTCTGAACTCCTTGCTGCCAGGTGTAAGGCCCCAGCAGCACCACACTCCACGTACTCTTTGTAGTGTTGGTTTGGTGGTTGTGAATTTCTTCAGTTGTTCTTTTTTGTGGAATTATTTTATTTGTCCATCAATTTTGAAAGATAGTTTTGCAGGGTATATCAATCTGGGTTGAAAGTTGTTTTCTTTCAGGTCTTGAAATACTTCACTCCAAGCTCTTCTTGACTTGATTCGTGTTGAGAAATCTGCCATGATTCTGATAGGTTTTCCTTTATAGGTGATCTGTTTCTTTTTTCTGACAGCTTTTATCATTCTGTTCTTGTGCTGCATTTGTGATATCCTAATTATATGTGTGGGTGAAGATTTATTTGATTATGGCAAATTGGGGTCTATGTGCCTCACTTATCTGCATTTCAGATTCTTTTTCCAGATTTGGAAAATTTTCTGCTATTATTTCTGTAAATAGTGTTCGTATGTCATTTGTGTTGACCCCTGCTTTTTGTTGACACCTATTAGTCTTATGTTGTTTCTCTTTGCATCATCTTGAAGCTGTTGAATTGTTGTTTCCTGGTTCCTTGTTATTTTTAAGAGTTCTTTTCTTTTGTGATCTTAAGCTTCCATCATGTCTTCAAGGTCTAAGAGTCTATCTTCAGCTTCATTCAAGTAGTTTTGCCAGCTTTGAATGTAATTTTTAATTTCCCGAATATCCCTTTGAACCTGTTTCATGCATTCTAATTCTGTCTTATATTGTTCATTCAAGGTTTCCATCATTTTATTATGTGCATCTATTTTTTATCTAGATCTTCTTTAAATACACTTAACATTTCTTTCATCATGTTTTTCATTTTTTTTTTACATGAGAGATTATTCCTGCTCTGATTTACTCTATAGCTTCAGGGAGTTGTTTCTTTACTTCAGTTGCTATCATTTCAGAAAGTTCAGTTGTGTGATTTCTATTGTCTTCCATTTCAGTGTGTCCTGGGTTTGTTCTTGGTGGGCTGGAGGACTGAGACTGCATCTTGCTCTTTTGTTTTGTCATTTTCCTCTGGAATCTTTGGGGCTGACCAGGCACACTCCTGATGAATTCCACTGGTATACTGTGCTGGGTAGAGGTTCAATCCTCTGATATCCCTGTGGCTAGCCAGGGCACACTGCCGAACTATGGTGCTGGAGCCTTGTGTTCTGTGACCTGTGAGACTAGCTGGGCATTCTCTTGATGGATTGTGCTGGGTTGCACTGAGACACTGGGCTGGGCAGAACTCAGATCCTCTGAGCAGCTATCAGGGACACACACCTGGAGTGTGTTGCTGGGGCCTTGTGCCTGGCTGGGTGGAGTTCACAACCTCCAGGACCCAGGTGGCTACCAGGGACACAACCTTGGGGTGCATCCCTGCTCTAGATACTCTAGAAAGAGACAAAGATAACTACAATTCCAAGAAGAACAGCAGAAGGAAACCACTAAGCAGAGCAGACAATTAAACAGACAAAGTAGAAAACCAACAACAGAAAGATAACATGACAGGGAAAGTCAGTACATGTCAGTTATATCTATCAATGAAAATGGTCTCAACTTAGCAATAAAAAGAAACAGATTGGCAGAGTGGATTAAGAAACAAAATCTAACAATATGCTGTGTACAAGAAACACATTTAACTCAAAAGGAAATTCATAGACTAAAAGTCAAAGGATAGAAAACAATATTCCATGCAACAGGAACACAGAAAAAAGCAGGGGTAGCTATTCTGTTTGCAGACAATGTGTGAACTTCAAACCAAGAATGAGCAAAAGGGATACAGAAGGTCACTACATACTTGTAAGGGGAAAGCTTGAAGAGGAAGAGATTACAGTCATAAATATATGTGCACCAAACCTGGGAGCACCCAATTATGTAAGACAAATCTTAATAGACATGAAAAATCAAAAATCAATAATACAGTTATAATGGGGGACCTTAACACCCCATTGTCACAAAGAGACAGATCAGCCAAACAAAAAATTAGCAAAGAAATAACAGAACTGAGTCAAACTTGTGAATAAATGGACCTAGCAGATGCGTGCAGTGTTCCACCCAACAACATCAGAATACACATTCTTCTCAGCTGCACGTAGGTCCTTCTCTAAAATAGAGCATATACTAGCCCATAGCACATACTTAAGTAAGTGCATAGGAATTGAAATAGTCCCATGCATATTATTTGATAATAGCATAATTGAAAATTAATGACAAAAAACCCACAAGAATACCATAAACACATGGGAATTAAATAGCACTCTCCTAAATAACCAGTGGGTCACAGAAGAAATTAAACTATATTTACAATTAAGTGAAGATGCAGATACAACAAACCAGAACCTGCGGGACACAATGAAAGTGGTCCTAAGAGGGAAATTTACAGTGGTAAACTCCCACATCAGGAAAATGTAACAAACAAATAAACAATATAATGCTGCACCTCAAACTTCTAGAAAAAGAAGCGCAAGTCAAGCCCATAGCCCAAAGAAAAAAGGAAATTATAAAGATCAGAGCAGAAATTAATGCAATTGAAACTAAGAAAACAATACAAAGAATTAATGAATTGAAGAGTTGGTTCTTTGAAAGAATAAATAAAATTGATAAACCCCTATCCAACATTATCAAAAAGAAGAAAGAAAAAATGCATCCATGCAATAAGAAATGAAGTATGAAATCATTACAGACCCTGTGGAAATATAGAAGATCATCAATACCTAATTCAAAAAACTTTACTCTCATAGTTTTGATAACACAGAAGAAATGGACATTCCTAGAAACATATGAACTATCAAAGCTGAATCAAGAAGATGTAAAACTTCTGAATAACCCAATTTAAGTTAATGAAATTGAAAATGTAATTAAAAACTTACCAACAAAGAAAAGCCCAGGTCCTGATGGAGTCACTGCTGAATTCTACAAGAAATTCAAGGAAGACTTAATGTCAACACTCCTCAAACTCTTCAGTGAAATTGAATGGAAGCAAGTCTCCCTAACTCATTCCTGGAAGCAAGTATTTCCCTAATACCAAAAGAGAAAGACCCAACCAAAAAAGAGAACTACAGGCCAATCTCCATAATGAACATATATGCAAAAATCCTCAATAAAATACTGGCAAACAGAATGCAGGAAATCATCAAGAAGATTTTACACCGTGATCAAGTGGGATTAATCCCAGGAATTCAGGGGTGATTCAACATATGCAAATCAATAAATGTAATACACCATATCAATAGGGCCAAAGATAAGAATCACATGATCATCTCAATAGATGCAAAAAAAGCTTTTGACAAAGTCCAACACTCATTCATGATAAAAACCCTACAGAAAATTGAAATAGATTGTCTTTACTTCAATCTGATAAAAGCCATATATGATAAAACCAATAGCCAGTATTTTACTAAATGTACAAAAACTGATAACCTTCGATCTAAAATCAGGAATAACACAAGGATGTCCATTATCACCATTCCTATTGAATATAATTCTGAAAACATTAGCCAGAGCAATTAAACAAGAGACAGAAATAAAAGGAATAAGGATAGGAAAGGAAGAAGTTAAATCATCATTATTTGCAGATGATATGATACTCTACATAGAAGATCCATGAAACTCCATTGAAAGACTTCTAGATGTAATAACCAAATTCAGTTATGTAACTGGATACAATGTCAACACTCGAAAATCAACAGCATTCTTGTACACAAATAACAAACGCACTGAGAGAGAAATAAAGGAAGCCACATCCTTCACTATAGCATCTAAAAAAATGAAATACTTAGGAATCAATCTAACAAAGGAAGTAAAAGATCTATGCCTTGAAAATTACATTACTCTGAAAAAGGAAATTGAAGAGGATTTCAGAAAATGGAAGGACATGCCCTATTCATGGATAGGAATAACAAACATTGTGAAAATGGCCATTCTCCCAAAATTGCTATACAGATTTAATGCAATTCCAATCAAAATACCATTAGCATAACTCACAGATCTTGAGAAATCATTCCTAAAATTCATCTGGAACCAGAAGAGACCTAGAATAGCAAAGGCAATTCTGGGCACAAAGGCAAGGCACCCAGGCATCACAATCTCTGACCTAAAATTATACTACAAAGCTACTGTGATAAAATCAGCATGGTTCTGGAATGAAAACAGACCTGAAGATCAATGGAATAGATTAGAAGATATAGCCAGGTCTAAATGCCAATGAGCTAAATTGTCAGATGTTTTATTATCTTTAAAATTAAAAAAAATTAAAAACCCTATATTTTGATCACAGCTCACTTCCTATTTTTCCTTTCATTGTAATCACCAGTTGATTACTGGCATGGAGACTATGTGTGGTTAGTACACAGCAAAATTTTTCACTCACACAACCTGCTTTCTCTGCTATTCAGTCTGATTTTAGATTAGCATTAGCAACAATGTTAACCAAAACAGAAAATGTCAATGGAGAGTGTGAAAAAATATTTTAGACATATCTATTACATTATTCTTTCAGGGGGACTATGAAGTACTTGACAATAAAATTTAGAATCAGAAATTTTAACATGTACAATGAATCCAGTTGAATCTTTACTGCTTATTTGTATCAAAATGTTTTAGTCAAAAGTTTTAGTCATTTTTCTCCATAAAAGTTTCACCAAGGTGTTTTATTTCCAGTGGTTATTGTATCATCTTTTTCAAAACAATTATCCATATCTTAAGATATTTTTCCAATTTCATAGTTTTCATAGTTTTCTTTTTGTCTGTATTGCTAATTGTGCAGTTATTTCCTATCAGTCTAATGTGTGTCCATGTTGTGTTGTCAGTCTGGGGTGATTTTGCTCATAGGGGGCATTGACAATATCTAATGATACTTTTATTCATATAACTGGAGAACTACTACTGGCATCTCATAATGTACATCCAAAGATTTTGCTCAATATTCTGTAATACACAGAGTGGCTCCCAGGCAAAAATCTTATGTTACCCCAGATGTTAACCATGTTTCAGTTAAGAAAGCCTGATGTATATAACTTTATATTTGAAAGTACAGGGGACTAAAATATCACCTATATATTCAGCATCCACATTGATACTGCCACAAGCCTATTTATCTATTAGCTTATGAAAAAGATGTTAGATGAAATGACAATATCAAGGAGTTGTTCCTCAGAGGTTATTCAATGATAGTGGTCAGTTTGATTCTGCCTTTATGTTACAGAAATGGCTTCTCTTTTTTACTGAGCTCATAAAATTATTTATTTTTTGAAGTGTTTAAATATAAACCCAATCTTACGGATAAGAAAATTATTATTTTATCAGTTGATGGACTACTCCTCATTGGAACTGTCATCACTGGGGCCCTTTTATTCACCAAAGGTAAGATGTACAGTTACCATGAGGGAATTTAGGGTTGATGTAAGGAGGACATTCAAAGGCAGGGTTGGGGAGGGAGGTTAGTAGTTTCCTAGGGCTATTTGTAGCCAATTATAGGTATGACAAATGGAAAGGCTACAAACAACAGAAATCGCCCATCCCTGGAGGCTATAGGTCTGAAATCAGGGTGTCACCAGAGCCAGCTTCCTCTCAAACTCCAATGGAGGATCCATTCTTTGCCACTCCTAGCTTCTGATATTTGCCAACAATCCTTAGAATTCCTTGGCCTCTGACAACATAGCTCCAAACTCTGCTTCCATGGTCACATTGCTGCATGCTCACCTCTATGTCTCCTCCTTTATGTAACTGTTAAATATCCCTGTAGCTGTCTCTTACAAGAACACTTGTCATTGGAATGAGGCTCTGCCCCTATAATTTGGGATAAACTACTTTGGGATCCTTAATTATATCTTTTGCCATATAAATAAGATTCATAGGTTCCACAATCCAGGCAATAATATTGTCAGGTCACCCTTAAGCTCACTATAGAGGCAAACTTTATTGGAAAAGATGTGAAAGTAGTAGTTACATCTGTACAATGGAAGCCTAGTGGGAAAAAGGACAGAGAAAACATGAAGAAGAATCACAAAGACAGGCTGGGACTCAAAGGGATAGATTGAAGAACACCACTGTGGTTTCTTCAGGAGACTGCGGTGTAGGTGTGATATTTATGACATAAATTTGACAGCTTTATTTGTATCAGAGTTAGCACATGGGGAGTAGAGGAGTGGAGGAGACAACTTGAAAGTACAATTGATAAGATTTTGGTATAGATTAAATTAATGTATCGTTTGAACAGTATGCAAATGATTACAAAGTTTCTAATGTGGAATTCTGCAAGGTGGTGAAAAAATGAAGTAGAGCCAACTCAAAGACTTAATGGTGAGATTTAAATGTTGAGACTTAAATTTGAGACTTAAATGTCAAAACCTAAATGTTGAGATTTATATTCTTAGGCTTGGTCTTAAATAATTAAAAAATGTTTACCCATTTTGTGGAAATTTTGGGAAGAAATATTACTAAGTCTTTTACAGTTTATGAGAGAAATAGTGAAATTAATACAGTTAGTAAATTAAATACTCAAATGTCCCAAAGAGTAAAAAGTATGTAGGAAATACATTAAATATGTTTACTTATTAACAGGTGAATATTCACGAAGGAAAGCTGTTGGGCTTCATTTCCTTGTAAGTCCTTTAGTGATTTTAGTATTACTTCAGTTGTATAAGTTTACTCCAGGTGAGTATCTGATGTTTCAGTATGATTTTACCTACTTTTTCATTTTAAAACCTGCAGTTTTAATGAAAATATTCAATAAATGTTATTTATTAAAAGATTTTTCATGCTATTCTTAGTGACATAGTTCCATGCAGATGAGTTTTAAGGTTATCTTAAGTCTTCAAGACAGTAAATCATTTTGCAAAAGTGATTTTCATATATACAGGTTATGTATCCCTTATCTGACATACTTGGGACCAAAAGTGCTTCACATTTTAGAATTTTTTAGATTTTGAAATATTTGAAGAGATTTTACTGTTTAAGCTTCCCTAATTTGAGGATCCAAAATCCAGTATGTTCCAAAATCCAAAGCTTTTTGAGAATCAGATTTTAGATTCTCAGATTAGAGATGTTCAAACTGTACTTCATGCCAGTCAGCACAATTTTAAATTATGCCATGTAATATCTTAAGGATTACCTTCACATTCTGATTTCAGGGTTTTTTTGCACTTATGAACACACACTTTCTCTTTGTTTGCTAAGTGTGTGCATGAAAAATGAATTCTATAAGATGAAGTTAAAAATCAAAAATAGGAGAAGCATACTTTAGTTACTGGCAATACTTTACACTATAGTTTTACAAGGTAGTAGGACTATCCTAACTATAATTACTATCATTTTCTCCACATTTGGACACTATATCACTAACATATTTTTTGTCATTACTATTTAAGAGTCCTACTTAACACTGGGTGTAAGAACTCTACATTGAAAAGGTAATGATTCATTATAAAATAATGAATGATCTCAATACACAACAGGAGTCATGATGTCTATGATCACATTTGCGTGATGATTTTTCTGTACTAGAGCCATTTTCTGTGCCTGTGGAGAGGCCATATATAATAGCCATTCATACTGTAAAACGCGTAAGTGTGTTCAGGCATCATTGATTGCTCTAAGATTCTGGGTAAAAAGTGCCATTTCTGCTCAGATGACTGATAGTAAAAGACTGCTGAATGTGAATCTGGAGCTGACACTTGGGTGAAAGGTTTAGATCACTGCACAAAAATCTCTGACAAGGAACTGCAGAGTCTGTCTGTGGTCATGGGATTTTACTCTTGATTGCACCAAAAGCAAATAGGAGTGATTGCTTCATCAGTCCTCTTCATGTGCTTCTGTTACTACTTTTGCCTTCCTCCAGGTACTGTGATCACTATCTCTGTCACTGCCATATTATCAAGCATTCAGTTGCTGGGCTTTACACTTGCTGCAGCTGGACTCCATCTTTCTCTCTCTGGTAAGAGCAATATTCTTCTCTAGTCCTAAATTGGATTTCTCTTGGACAGAACTCTTTTTCTTTCTTCCTGTAAAAAAATAAGCTTTAGTTTTTTAGACCAGTTTTAGATTCACAGTACAACTGAATCAAAAGTACAGAGGTACCAGCGCATCCATATTCTCCAGAAGGCTACAGTTTCCCTCAACATCCCCCACCAAAGACGAACCAACACTGACACACTATTATTACCCAGAGCCTATTTACATTAGGGGTCACTTTGGATATTGTATGTCCTAGTGAGGTTGGCAAGTGTGTAATGACATATACTCACCATTGTGGCATCCTCGAATAACTCATCTCTTCCTCCCCACAATCCCTAACAACCTTAAATTTTATCACCTCCTTAGTTCATTATCTCTTCCTTATTACAATTGGAATGTCTTAGCGTTAAATCATACAGTACAAGGCATTCTCATATGGACTTCTTTTACTTAGAAATAGGGATTTTCATTTTCCCCATGTCTTTTCCTAGCTTCATAGTTCACTGCTACTTAGCGTTGAGTTACAGCCTACTGTGCAAATGTACCACAGCTTGTTTGTGCTTTCACCTATTGAGATACATCTTGAAGGCTTTCAGTTTTTTGTAACTTTAAAATCAAACTTCTATGAACATATAAAGTTCACGTTTTTATGTGGACATAAGATTTCAACTTCATTTGGATGAATACCAAGATATGCAATTTCTAGATTGTGTGTAAAAGGTACATTAAGTTTTATAGTAAACTCCCTGATACGCTCTGTCCCAAAACAACTGCACCATTTTCATCACTACCAACCATGAATGACAATTCCTGTTTATCCATTAACTTCCCAGCATTTGGTGTGGTGAATTTTTCCTTTTTGCATTCTCACCTTACCCCCAAGAAAGAATAATGCTTTCCACATTGGTTTAAGAATATCGCATGTATAATACTTGTGGGCTGATTTTTCTGACTGGAACCCTGTTTGGCTATATTTGTAGAAGAACTTTTAAAATAACTAATTTCCAATTCATTGGAGTCTTAAACATCACACCAATTAATTGAAGTGTTGGTATGATAAGGTGAGTTATGCAAAGGAGAGATGTTTTTCTTTCAATAATTTAAAGTTTTTCCAGTGAGTTAATGATAATGAACCAATGTAGATGATTTCTATTTCTTTATCATTACAGCAAAAATTACTCTCCTTAAAACTTGGTATTTCTACAATTGTTGTTTATTCCCTTGAAAAGTTCAGTTGTTTTATAGGCATTTCTAATGCACGATTTCATTGTTTTTTACAGCATGTACAGCAGTGCATGGCCCTCTTTTAATTTCAGGTTTGGTTATCATTGCACTAGTAGAATTACTTGCACTAGTTTATCTGATATTTATGGGTAAGTCAATTATCATTTCTTGGAGTGGCTTTGTTTTACCATTCTGTGTACCTTTTCCTTTTTTTTTTTCTGACACATAGTAACTGTACATAGTTATGGGGTTCACTGTGACATTTCAACACATGTATAGAAAGTGTAATGATCACATTGAGCTGCTTGGCATATCTATTACCTCTGACATTTATAATTTCTTTGTGCTACTAACATTTCTTTGTTTTATCAACTATTTACCCTTCTGTGCTAAACATAAGAATTTATTACTCCCGTAGATAAGAAGTTATTCCACCTATAAAACTGCACCCCTCTACCTGTTAGCCATCTTCTCCTTATCCTCCCTTTCCTGACTCACTTCCCAGGACCTGGTAATCACTCTTCTCTCTACTTATATGAAATCCACTT
>RJWT010048972.1:0-11071 GCA_004365215.1 Cuniculus paca
TGTTGCTTTTTGGGTTTTTTTTTAAACCCAAAAAACAATTAACATCTGTAACAACAACTGATAACAAACCATTTCCAGAAATTTAAATTGTTTATGAACATAAGAGAATTGGTTCCTGATTCTAAGGCTTCAATGATCTTGTCCCTCAAAGGCTCTGGGCAAGAAAGGTCGCAACTCAGACTCCCAGCTCTTACTTCTACAGCTCCAAAATAATTTTTGAGTCACCGATTTGTAGTTTCCACCTCTTTCCCCAAATGGGCAACCTTTCCTAACAGATAGCCTTTGAATTTGTACCAAGTACATGTATTAATTATATTAGTTTTATATTTTCATCAAAGATAGTCTCTGATACATCAGCTAAAGTAGATTCTCCCTACCCCAATAACGCTCTTCTACTTTACCATCTTTTATATTCTTCATGGCACTTGTTGGTGTTTTTTTTTTTTTAATGCTATGGTCAGTCTCCCTTCCTTAGACGGTAATCTCCTCCAGAGCCAGTACTCTTCCTTGTGCCATGCAAATCACCAGGATCTAGAATTCTTTTTCCCTCTTTCTTTTTTTCCTCCTGTTAGGATCTTAATTAGATTTTAAGATTAAAATGCCTTTATAAAATACTTTAGACTTTCCCCCTATAGCCTGAAATAATTTAAATAACACAGAAACAAATTATTCATTCATAAAGCCATGCTAATCAAAATATGCTCTGCAGGTACTAACATGTAAATCAACTTCTCCATGAAACCTATTGTCAAGTTCATTATCTCCGAACATGATTGAGAAAGGAGAAGGGGATTACTGTCATCTCTTCCTTGTTTTCTGTCTCCTGCTGACTCCTACACGGAGTCAATAACCTCCCCCAGCCTCAGATCATGTCTCCTGATTTATTAGGCAGCTACTGCGGAAGTAGTAGAGGTCATAACCCCAGAGAGGTAGTGGATGGTATGCGCCATATGTGGAAACTGAGGCAAAACAAATGGGTGGAAGGGGGTAGGATGCAGATACATCTGACCGATGAGTCTAATGCATATGAATAGTATGTGTTGGAGCAGTCACCAAAATGTAGACGACTGGACTTTAGGATCAGATCATTTGAAATCAATAAGCTACAGATGTCTGAGAAGTCCTGGGCATATAAATGTTTATGATTAGGTTTATATAGGTCCAGTTTAGGTTATCATCCAGTACTAGTTTATTTTATTACTTATACCGTAATTTTTTAACTGTGGCCATTGGGAGCACTTTCCATTGGATCCTGTTTTCCTTTGGTATGCCCCAATCATTATGGGGATTTCTTTTTAGCACTTACTTACTTACTAGCACTAGAAGATGCTGCAGGCTTATGTTGTATGTTTCCTTTCTCAGGTCTACAACTTTTTGAGGACTATTATTAGAAACTAAGATCTAAGTGAATTGTATCATCAATTCCCTCTCAGCTGATAACTGCTATTGGTGTGTAACAATTGGGAGACTCTTTTAAGCTTACAAAAAACATTTGAAAAATCAAAACAAGCTGGAAACAGTGGTACATACCTGTAAACCCAGCAATCGGAGCCTGAGGAAGGAGGATCATGAATTTGGGGCCAGTCTCAGCTTTATAGTGAGCGTAAGACCAGTGGATTGTATAGTGAGACCCTGTCTCAACAAAACCCAAAATGGAGAAAAACAAAACAAAAATCAGAGCCATGTCAAATTCTCCAGTCATTCAATCTCAGCCTGTTTTCTTTACTTTCTCTGCCTATTCCTTTGTGCCAGTCTAGTACAACTTGTCCTCCTATTCCTTCCTTCCCTTGCTCCACTCTCTGCAGCAAGGCAGGACCCCTGACATAGTACTTAGGACCAGTCCAGAATGTGAGGGCAGTTCCTCCACATGCAGAGACATTTCCACGGATCAAGGTCCTGCTAGAGAGACACACTGTGATTCCACCATGTAACTCATCTTCTAGGCTCTGATGGCATTGCCTCTATCCTATGCCCCTGTTTCTAGACATGCCAGTGACTTCTGGCTGTGATCTCCCTGTCTTTGGTGGGTTCAACTTCGTTTATCACGTAGGTTACCATTTCTCTGAATGGACTCTATGTTTAAAGTCCTCATTGTTAACTGCTTTCCTGATGGGTCACCCAGACAGGTCTCATGGGAAGTGACTCCAGGAATACCAGTAATCTGAGTATAAACAGGAAAGAGGGAAAATCCAAGCTATGGGCACTTGGGACTCCACTCCAAGTCTTTAGAGAGAATAAGCCTCAGAATGATCTGGCTGTCCCCAAATGTCCAAGGGTTACCCAAAGGTGACCTTTTATACATGTCTAGGTGGTTCAGTGGTTCCCTACAGGGATCCATCCACTCAACCCCCAATGGGAGGTAGAGTTAACAGGCAGCTAAGAAAAAATGTTGGTGGAGCATCAGCTTAACGGTTGGCACAGCAATGACTAGAATTCTTCTCCTTCTCCTCCTTCTCCTTCTCCTTTTCCTTCTTCTCCTCCTCTTCCTCCTCCTCCTCTTCCTCCTTCTTTTTAATTTAAAAGATGGGCCAGGAGGGAATGAGGTAAATACAGAGATGTCTGGTGCAGTTAAACCCTTGGCTGGTGATGTCACTCATGAATCTATTGTAGTTCTCTTTTTCCCTCATTTTTTAATCTTCCTGATCAATTTCACATATACCAAGGCTTCAAAAACTACCTATACCCGGTGCTTAAAAACTAGTCTATTAGAAGTTTGGCACCATGGCACATGCTACAACTAATAAGGAGACTAAAACAGGAAGACTGCCAAGTTTGAGGTAAACCTGAGCAATTAATGATACCTGTGTCTTGGTTACTTTTCTCTCACTGCTGAGACAAAACACCCAACACCCAAAATGAAGGAAGGAAAGTTTATTTAGCTTACAGTTTCTGGAGATTTCAGTCCATAATCAGCTGGCTCCAAGGCAGAGTGGCGTGGCACTGGAGCAACACTTCAAGGCAGCAGCCAGAGTAAAAGAGAAAAAGCAAGCCTCTTCTCCTCCCTTATATTGTACACAGGCCAGCCCCCCACTTCAGGGTGGGTGTAGCACTCGCAAAATGTCCTTGCCCTCCTTTACACAGGATGAGGACATTTACAAAGTAAGAACCCTGGCTCCCTGCTGAGTCTCTCAGTTAAACTTCTAAACTTCTCGAGTTGACACAATGTATCAACCATAAAGATCCATACCTGATCAACCTGGCAACCAGACATATTTCTTTAAACTGGTTTCCAGATACAAGACATGCTTATTCTTAACATTTTGCAACTTGAACATTGTAACACAGGTCACTAATCCTTAAGAACCAGCATTAAGTCTATCAACATTATATTACATTAGAAACATAGCATTTTGTTCTTGGCCCTCCAAAGACTCATGCACATTCCTTTATGCAAAAGGCATTTAGTCCATCTACAAGGGTTACCAAAGTCTTGCTGAAAAGTTCAAGTCCCAAGTCTCCTCCAAGATGGAAGGCAAACTCTTAGCTGCATACTCCTGTACAAATGAAAACAGTTAAACACTTTCAACATGCAATGGCACAAGATAAACATTTTCATTCCAAAAGTTACAAAAAGGATTGGGACAAAAGAAATATATATATATATATATATATATATATATATATATTAGTAATAATACTACTAGAAATCTATTAGACCCACTAACTTTCTTAACATGGACAAATTCCCTTGGCAGGGAAGAAAAGCTTTCAGATACTTTCCATAACTAAATAAGGCAACAGACATCTATACAGTGGTTGAATTATTTGTCTCTAGACCAAGGAAGTCATACTCAGCACAAGTATATAGCAAGGCTGGTGGGCAAATGCAACTTTCTAGTAAAAACCACAATGGTGATAATTCTAAGTGAATAAACATTCTTCACCACAAACATTTTAACAAAGGCAATTTTCTCTACTAAATATGCATAGTTTCAAGGCTAAAAATCAACACTCCTTGGGAGAGAATTATTGAAATTCAACTCCATGACAAGAAAGATTTGTCCTACATAATGAGAAACCTAATCACATGATGCCCAACTCCTGAATCAAAGTATAGCTAACTTAAAACTTATGGCAAGTAGGATGTAAACATTCACTGACCTTCTCCCTTGTCACTCTGCAGTCAGTGCTTTGCAGTCTCAAAGCAATTATGTTCATTCATTTTCACTCAGTTTCTCATTAAGTGTCATTAAAATTTGTGGTGGAAGATTCAGCAATGGAATTAACCCAAATTGAATCAACATTTAAGGAGGGCTGTTTTTAGCCCTTTGAAGATTCCAAATCCAGCCCTGGCCTGTAATTCTGCAAGAAAGTTGCTGATTCTGAAGACTGAAGAGAGGAAAGGCTGGAGCCTAGCAGAGGGCCACAAGCAGCTAAAGCCAAGAATATCAGCAGGCAGCCCAGGGACCAGACAGGCCATATACAGTATTTACTGTTTTTATTTGGCCTACAATGAAAAGTCAGCAGTTTCACAAATATAATTAAAATTTCAGACTTCTCTAGAAAAAATTGGCAGCTCCTTCAATCTTGGCCTGAAATCTTACATGACAGTGGCAGAAGGTAGGCAGTGGTCCCTTGGCCTGGACATATGCCCTCCTCTGGGACAGGCTCCAATTCTCCTGGACATGGCCATCTCACTCATTCCTCAGTGTGTTTCAGGCTGGCTCTGTTACCTAGGGGGTGACCCCCAGAACAGATCAAAGGATACACACACACACACACACACACACACACACACACACACACACAAATGCAGGACACAAGTTTTTACATGCTAAGCTCCACCCAGTTCTTTCAGTTCCTGGTTTTGTCTCCTCTTGGCCATTGCTCAAGTGTTTTCTCCACCTGAAATGTTCTCCCTCATCTACTTGGCCAACTTCTGCTCACCCCTCATGATGTTACCTCTGGAGGAAGTTGCCCAGGCTCCAATGAGATATAAGGGTTCAGCTGGTCAGATCAGAGAGACACCAAATAATAGCAATTGTAAAGAAGCAGATGCTTGTGCTCTTTCATGGAAAAGTCCTGTCCAGTGAAGCACCTCCCAGAATCCTGGATTTTCTAATAGTCTACCTGTTAGGCACATATCTTATGTTACTTTCTCATTGCTAGGACAAAATACCTGACACCTACAAGTTAAAGAAAAGTTTATTTTAGCTCACAGTATGTAGAGGTTTCAGTCAGTCTCAGCTGGTTCTATGGCAGTGGAGAAACAGTCCATAGCAGAGCAAGCAAAGCAACAAACAGTTAGCCTGCCTTTTTTCTTTATTCTTGTAGTCCACCCAAGTTACTAGCCTATTTGTTGGCACTATCCACAATCAGGGTGGGGCTTTCCACTATGCATACTCAGACACACACTAAACCAGTCAGTGGACTCATGCTGTTATCACATACCCTTAATCCAGTATCAAACACCCATGATCCAACCATCTCCGCAAAGCCCCACCTATGAGCACATGAAGCCCCACCTATGAGTACATGAAGCTTTAGATATAAGCCATGACAACACAGTAGGCACAGTGCTTAGGGTCTGTGATGTTTTTATCAGTCTATGAAAATGTTCTAATTTTGTTTAGAGCCAGAAAAGAGATAAATATAAGAATAATGAATACATAAAAATGAATTCAGCCTGGATTATATTGACCATTATACCAATGTGGTAGTAAAATATAATTTCTAATTTTTTTTTTGCAGCCCTGCCACCATCCTGAGTTGTTCCCCTCATCCACAGGGACCATGCTTCCATGGTGACCCCATTGCCCACTGGGGAAAGGGAACATAAGGACATAATCTGGAATTTTCACATTATTTTTCCTTACAGATCATGGTCCAAGATTTAATCCCATGACCACCACTGGTTATCAGAAGGTTGAAAATACAGCTGTATTTGGAGTTGTCAGGGCCCATTGTAGTAGCTATTATAATGTGGGAAGGGGAGCACTGTTAGGAAAACTTGCTCTCTCAGCTCAGTGACCTTTCTAGGTACTTATGTGGATCTACTGGACTGAGGTCCAAGGCAGAAAGGACATCTGGGTAAGCTGGAGCTAGGTTGTTGTGTTCTCTGCTGTACCTGCAGCACTTAGTATAGAGTCAGACATACCAGTGGTTGAAAAAGATCTTGGGTCATTCGCTGCCTCAGCACTGCCTATGGAGGTGGCAATCATCTCTACCTTGGCACCATGGCAACCCTCAGACCTCTTGTGAAGCCCAAGATTGTCAAAAGCAGGATGAAGAAGTTCATCCTGTACCAATCAAACTGACAGGTCAAAATTAAGCACAACTGGTGAAAACTCAGAGGCATTGACAACAGGGTGAGGAGAAGACTCCAGGGCCAGAGCTGGATGCCCAACATAGATTATGGAAGCAACAAAAAGACAAAGCACATGCTTCCCAGTGGCTTCTGGAAGTTCCTGGTGCAATGTTAAGGAGCTGGAGCTGCTGCTGATGTGCAACAAGTCATACTGTGTAGAGACTGCTCACATCTCCTCAAAGAACCTCAAGGCCTTCATGGAAAGAGTGGCCCAGCTGGCCATCCATGTCACCAACTCCAACGCCATGCTGCACAGTGAAGAACATGAATACATGACTTGTGTGCATGTTTATTTGTGTTTAAATAAAACCATAAAAACTGTAAAAAAAAAGATCTTGGATTGCATTTTCCTAACATTGATTAATTTTTAAAAACATTAAGTTTTAACTTTCAGCCTCAGTACATATTTTTTCAGAACCTATTCAGTCTGTAATGGCTTGATAATCAGAGGCCTAGATTTTCTGCCCTTTCTTTGTGTTCTATACCTTTTAACCTGTTTTCTTTGGTCCTCTTTTAATTTTCTTGTGCAATCAGATGTAAAGGCTTCTAATGTTTGGTATTGAAGAATAAGTTATATTATACTGGAAAGTATACTACACTGATAATTTTTTGCTTGTTTTGCCATACTGATTCATTTTCCCCAATTTTTAAATTTTTGGTAAAACACAAAATTAAATGAATATGGAACACAAAATTTTCTATCTTATTTTTAAGTGTACATAGTTCAGTGGTATTTGTAATTTTATTTGTTGTCCAACTATTATCACTCTGTATCTCCAGATCTCTTTATATCATTGAAAACTGAAATTCTACACATTAGATATTAATTCTCTGTTGCCACCTTCCTCAGCCCCTGACAATATCCATAAATATTCTGGCATGTGTCTTTGTACCAGTTATCCCAGCACTACATAACAAACCACCCCCAAACATCATGGCTTACACTAATAGCCATTTATTTGCTCATCATTCTGCAATCTAACTGGCTCAGCTGGTGGTTCTTCTGAAGAGCTCTCCAGCAGCGACTCATGCCGGTGTGCCAGAGTGGGACAGAAGGGTCTTGGATGGTGTCACTCACACGTTGGGATGGTGGTGCTAATTGCCAGCTGGGGCACTTTCTACATCAATCTCATCATTTCATAGTCTGACTTGGGCTTCTTTATATGGCAACACAAGATTTTAGAAGATGGGCAGTACAAATTACAAGACATCTTGCAATTGGGCTCCAGAATCCACAGGGTTGTGGCCTTACATGATGAAAGAACAGCAAGGTAGATTTCTGAAGCTTCTGTTACAAGGTACTAATCCCATTACTGAGGGCAGAGCCCTTATAACCTGATTCCAAAGGCCCCATCTCTTAGTACCATCACTTTTGAGGCTAGAATTTCAACACATATATTTGGGGATGGGGAACCCAAGCATTCAAATCATAGCAACATCTTCTGAGAAATTATGCATGCAATTCACTACAATTTATTGAAAAACAATGTAAATGGGCAATTACAATGTTTATTCATGTTGCAATTTCTAAAAGTTAAGAGAAGTGGAGAGAAACTAAAATACTATATGTACAATGATTCTAAAAGTGTGTTTGTGATAAGTAAAGGCAGTGGCAGACTACTATGACCATTTGTCTATAATTATGACCACAGTCTGATGACAACAAAGCCCAATTACCAGGAAGTTGCAAGGCTCTAGCCTGCTAACAGAGCTCCCTCCCTGTGTCATTTTTTTTTTTTGAAATAGTGTTTGAACCTAGGTCCTCACATATGCTAGGTAAGTGCTCTACCACTGAGCTACATCCCCAGGCTCCATATCATTTTTAAGAGTAAAGGGACTTTATTAAATATTGAAGTAATAAGTACATAACTGGCCTTGTCAACAGCAAAGTCTTTTCACAAAGATATTTAAAACTAGAAGTAGAGATTGGGAGACCCTGCCTACAGGTAACCAGCTTGGTGGGAAGGTAGCTGCCACCCCTGATCCCACACACACTCCAGCAGCCATTGGGAGACACTCCCCACTAGTAACCAGCTTGGCAGGGAGGCAGCAGCCGGCCCTGCCCCCGTATGCACTCCAGCAGCCCTCAGGATGCTTCCACTCCAGATAGCCAGCACGGGCTGGGAAAAACAGAAGCTGGCCCTGCACCAGTGCACCCAGTGACCACCATTGGATCCCTGTAGGCAGCACTGGCCAGGAGAACCAAACAGTCATGCTCCAGAGAAATTGTAGCCAATGTGGGAGGTGCCCAGGACCCTACTACCCACTTGTTTGGAAGAACTCATGACAATGTCAAGAGGAAGAAGCAAAAGGCAGTCTCTGGCCTCCAACCCAAGTAGAAAAAGTCCAGGAGATGAAAACCTGGAAGAGACAGAGAGTGGCACACCTGAAGTTTCTGTAGTGATGGCAACTGAAGTAAAGAGATAACTCCATGAGGCTATAAAAGAAATTAGAACAGAAATACTATCTCAGGTAAAAGAAGAAATGAAAAACATAATAAAAGAATTGCTAAGCACCTCTAAAGAAGGCATAGACAAAAAAATAGAGGAGCATAGGAAAATGAGGGAAATCATGAATGAACAATGTAAGAGAGATTTAGAATGCATGAAACAGATTCAAAGAGATATCCAGGAAATTAAAAACTCCATTGAAAGTTAGCAAAACCACTTGAAAGAAACTGAAGATAGACTTTCAGACCTTGAAGACAGGTGTGCAGCTTGTGATCATGAAAGAGAAGGTCTCTTAAAAATAACAAGGAACCAGGAAATAACAATTCAATGACTTCAAGACACTGCAAAGCAAAATAATTTAAGAATAATAGGTGTCAGTGAAAAAGCAGGGGTCAACACAAATGACATTAAAATTCTACTTACAGAAGTAATCACAGAAAACTTCCCAAACATGGGAAAACAACATGCTACTCAGGTGAGGCATATAGAACTCCAGCTAGCCATACCCCAGACATATAATAATCAAGATACTAGAAACATAACACAAGAACAGAATATTAAAAGCTGTTAAAGAAAAGAAACAGATCACTTATCAAGGAAAACCCAACAGAATCATGACAGACTTCTCAACACAAACTATCAAGTCAAGAGGCTAGAGTGAAGTATTTCAAGTCCTGAAAGAAAATAACTTCCAACCCAAATTGATGTACCCTGCAAAATTATCTTTCAAAAGTAATGGAGAAACAAGGTACTTCCACTACAAAGAACAACTGAAGGAATTCATGACCACCAAACCTACCCTACAAAGAATACTGAAGGGCATTCTAGAGAGCGATACAAATGACCACAGTTCCAGGAACAGCAGCAGAAGAGGATCACTGAGTGAAGCAGACAATTGAATGGAGGGGAAAAGTAGAGGGCCAACAAAAGGAAAATAATATGGCAGAGATGAGCCAGTTCATGTTGGCCATAATCATTAGTGTAGATGGCCTCAACTCACTAATAAAAAGAAACATGGGAAGAGGGGATCAGGAGACAATATCCATCAATATGCTTTATTCAAGAAACACATTTAACTCAAAAGGAAATTTGTAGACTAAAAGTCAAAGGAGAGAAAACAAGGCTCTATGTGACAGGGAACCAGAGAAAAGTAGGGGAAGCTTGCCCATTAACTGCAGAATGGATAAAAAAGATACGGCATTTCTATACACTGGAAAGCTGCTCAGCTATAAAGAAAGATAACCTTGAGGCTCTTGTAGGCAAATGGATACAACTTGAGATCATGCTTATGGGTGAAATGGTTCAGAGTCACATGGGTGAACATCCTGTTGTCTCCCTAGTATAAAAAACTAAAGGAGTTAGTGGGATCCAAAATGCACAAGAGATGTTGTGAAGGTGAAAGGGGAGGAAATTTCTACAAGGGGAAGGCAGTGACCATTGTTAATTTATTATCATGTTTTGAAACCCTGTATTATTTTCATTGTTCTGTTTAGCTTGTTTTGTTTTGTTTGATTTTATTATATTTGATGGTATGGACAGCTATTTCAAAAATAACAAAATGGATTATAGTAGCCATTATTAATTTTCTATTACCTTGTTTTGAAACCCTGTATTGCTTTCCTTGTTTTGTTTTGATTGATTTTTTTTGTGTGTGTGGCACCAGGGATTGAACTCATGACCTTGTACTTGCCAGGCAGGTGCTCAGGCCACTGAACTAAATCCCCAGCCCTGGTTTTGTTTGATTTTATTCTATTTCATTTTGATTGATTTTTATTATGTCTGATAGTATAAGCAGCTACTTTGAACATAATAAGATACATTATGGTAGCCACTGTTGTATTCCTATTGTCTTGTTTTGAGGTCCTGTATTGCTTTCATTGTTTTGTTTTGATTGGTTTTATTCTGTTCTGTTTTGTTTGATTTTATTATGCCTGATGGTATGGGCAGTTATTTTGAAGATAGTAAGAGGCATCATGGTAGCCATTGTTAGTTTCCTTTTATCTTGTTTTGAAGTCTTGTATCACATTCACTGTTTTGTTTAGATTGACTCTATTCTGTTTTATTTCTTTTGCATTTATTATCTTCAAAAAAAAAAGAAACTAGAAGTAGAGAGAACTTACTAATACTTTCTGAAGAGACTGTGTTAATTACTTTTCTCATTGCTGAGACAAAATGCCTGACACCCAATGTTAAAGGGGGAAATGTTTACTTAGCATCCAGTTTGTAGAGGTTTCAGTCCGTAGTCTTTTACCTTGCATGCACAAGACCCTGAGTTCAATCCCTGGCACCACAAAAAAAAAAAAAAAAAAAAAAA
>RJWT010048973.1:0-11069 GCA_004365215.1 Cuniculus paca
ATATTTAAAAAAGCTTGACCTTTATTTTGTATCCTTTATTACCTTACATCTTTGAATATAGGTAGTTAATCACTAAGGAAAAGTTGGCACAACAAGGTTTACTAGCCCTAATTTTACCTAGTCTGTATCATCCCTCTTCAAGACTGACGATAGGAAGATTGGAGTATTCTAGGTATATTCAGCTATGCCAGGAAGTTTCCTTTGCCCTAAACACTGGCTTCCAGCAGAGTTTCACAGGACTGGGTCTGCCCCAGGCAAGAACGACCATTTCATGAGAATCACACTGCCTCTTAAGCTACAAGGATTCTTCAGGGGCTAGGAAACCAGGAAGCCAGGGCTGAGATAATGATCAAATAGACCCCAGACCACCACAGCACCAACAGCCTAAAACTGGTCTCCATCCTGTCCTTTCCTGAGTAGGCCAGTCCAATCCACCTCTCCAGATCCTTTTCCTATCTTTTGTTACTTCCCTATGTTGGGGGACCAGCTGGATCTTTGTCAGACCTGTGATCCCCCTTATTTTCTCTCACTTTCCAATTAAAGCTTATCCCTGTAAATTCATGCTGAATGCTTCAGTTAGCCCGCGTCATCTTTATAACGTCTTCATAATAGTGTCATCTTTATAACAACCCTGTGCGATCAGTAATGTTAGTATTACCATGCCTCTTTTGCAGGTCAGGAAATTGAAGCAAGAAAAGACTACAGGTAATAGGACCACAGTCACACAACTGTGAAACTAAAGGCTCCATCTGACCTGTCCAACTCTAAAGTCTGTGCTCCTTGTACATTGGCTAATTTGCCATAGGTGTGGCTAGCATGACTGTGACAAGGTGATGGAAAGGCATGAGCAGGCCTGGGCACACTGGTGAAGTGGCTGAGACAACACTGACACAGTGCTATCTGCCTGCAGCGTGGCTGAACAGCCACGAAGCCAGATGCACTACTTTGAATTCTCTGAAAAAGATATTATCTTAGGTCTTCCACAGATGAGCTACAGCATCATGGACGCAGACAGAGGCAAAGGGTGAGAAAGAACACTTTGTGAATTAAGATGAAAAGGCTAAGCTTTGGGGTTTCCAAGAGGGCCTGCTAGGTTGTGAGAAATCAAGTCATCCCACTACTAGGAAAAAGTGATTCTTTTGCTTAGATTTCTGTAAGGGGAACAAACATGATACTATGTGTGGTCATGCATAACCCACAGATTTAAATAAAATGTGACAGTTTCTTCCCTAATATGAGTTTGGGATGTGCTTCATAATATCACTTTGAGAAAATTATGTGTACTTTTGGCAGTACTCTTATAAATCTCAGCAGTCTATCATTGGCTCAAATCTTTGGATGGAGAATTCAATTTTTTAAGACACATTTTCAAGAAAATAGTTCTACCTGTAGGAAGGACAGCTACTGCATGCAAATTGATGTGAGCAAATATTTTATTTATAATTATGAAGACTGGAAACTCCACATGCTGTCCAACGCCACAGCTGAAGTTGACTAAAGTCTGACATTCACTGTCCAAAGCAACAAGAAAAAACACCTGCATTTGAAAAATAACTTCATATGGCTTTTGATATAAGTCTAAAGGAAGGAGGCCAAGTGCCAGTGTATATGTAAACCCTATTTGTAAACTTCTACAGGCTTTACTTCCTTACTTGTCAGATGGGCATAATAGTACCTATCCCTTGAGGAGGTTATTATGTAGAGGAAATTATTTAATACATAAAGAACAATAAAGATGACAGCTAAAACTATACTTAAAAAAACAAAACAAAACTCATGTGTTTTTTTGAAAAGACTGAAAAAATTACTTCAAAGTCCTAAAATTTTCTAGGTCAGGATAAAAGGGGTATACAGGATTTTTTTTGCCTTCCCATTTTTGGTTAATGGTTTGAAAGTACATGCATTATTTTTATGCTGGACAAAAATAAATTTGGAATTAATATCTCTACTGCCAGGTGGATCTCAAACTTTAGTTGGGGAGAACACTTGGGATTTTTATACAATGAGGTTTTCTGAGATGCATCCCCAGAAAGTCTAATTCGGTCACTTGTAATCTCCCAAGTGACTCAGGACCTATATTTGAGGGCTGTAATAGTGAATTGCAAACAAAGTAATGTCTAGCGCATTTAGCGCAGTTATGTAGTGATTCTTCATATTGAGTGTCTTGGGAGTCTTGGAGGTCCTTGAGGGGTGAAGAAGAGTCAAACTGGGAGAAGTCGGAAGTGCAGAAGTGTCCTACTTTTAAGTTTAACAATGCCCTCACTCAGATCTGTGGTATAGATTAGATTTGGGTAAAACATTTAATTTTTTGAAAGTTTTGCATCTAAAATCCAAAATCAAAAACCTTAACAACCATTTAACTCTGTTTTCTGAGTTCAGAATGGAAACAGTTACGTCAGCATTCAATTTTGCATAAAATTTGCTATTTTCTGAACTGGGGGACTTAGACTCTCTCAGCATGGTTAAGTTTGAAGAGAGAAGAGGAGGCTAAATGACTTGCTAGGGGCTGTGGCTCCATGGTACAGCATGCTTGCCTAGCATGGATGAGGTCTTAGGTTCAGTCCCTGGCACTCTGACAAAAAAAGAAGAAAAGTCTTGCCAGTCAACTTACTATGTCCTACATGCTTTGTAAATGTTACCTCGTCTAACCCTCATGGAGACCATGAAGTCTTAATATTCCTGTTTTATAAATGGAGCCACTGAAGCGCAGGGTTGGTCCCCTAGCAAGAAGTAGGACAGAGATTTAATCTTGGTCTCTTTTTGTTTGCAAAATGCCAACTCTCATCGTGACCCAACACTAGCAGTTGATTGGGCAACTCTCCAAATAGAGGAAATATGAAAAAAAACAAAGACTGTGATGTCACAGTTAGGATACGGTTCAGTTGTAAGTGACAGTAGTGGGATCTGCAGGAGAGAAGTGTGTTTCTGTCACTCCAAGTGGAGAAGTAACCCAGGTTCCCTTAGAAGCCAGGTTCTTCTGCCTCTGTGTTCTTCTTTCTTCAGTCTGCAGGACCAGCTGTGGTCCCTGTCGCCCTCTTAAACTATGACTTCTTTAAAGCAAACCTTGCATTGATGACTCTTGTGACAAGGGCACTCACAACTGAAGTTTCATATCATAGTGCTTCTCGAACTGTCCACAGTGAAAGACTTCCTTTCCCTTTGGTCATTAATCAATAATTTTGTAAAGAGTACCCTACCCCCAAAAAGAAAGAATTTTAAAATTGCTAGAAAAAAGAAAATTAAAAAAGGTCCACAAAACACAAGCTCATTTGAAAAAATTAAATGTAACAGATGAGAACTTAATCCCGTGAAATGCCCATAGAAATTTCCCAAACCTTTCTCAAGTTTTGAACTTGTCTCTTGATGAACGAGTAACAAATGGTATACGTAGATGAGCTATATAACACAGATAATCACTCTAGCTGCAAGTGGGGAGGGAAAGTATAGTTCTTTCTCAAGTTGTTGAAAATTAAGGGTCTTATTAGTAATCAAGGAAGAGAAAACAGATATTTGAAGACACATGTTCTAGTCAAGGGTTGCAAGGAAAACAGTTACATGCAGGACACATAATTTGTAGTATTATATAATGGTCACCCAAGGAGTCAAATACAAAGAAAGTGCAGGAAATCTGTTCACACCACTAAAGACCTAGAAAGTCCAGCTAAGGGCCTGTATCCCATGGCAATAACATAATAGGTTCAGCTGAAAACCTAGAGTCCATGACAGTAACCCCCATGAGTCCAACTGGAGGCCTAGAGCTCACAACAATGACTCATTTAAGTCTATTTCACGGATCTGTGCTGGGAAGGCCCAAATGGCAGTGGTGGAAGCTAGAAAGTCTATGCCAGCAGGTGAAGGATCTGTGCCAGTAGGTTAAGGGTTCTGCACTAGAACCAAGAAGCAATGTTCAAAATAAAGACCAAGGCTCCCCTGAAAATTACCACAGCCATCCTCAGCAACAACGAGGTCGCAAGCTCCTCTGATGATGGGAACAGCCAAGTTCATATCAGGAAGCCAGTGTGACAAGCTTCTTCTGGAGATTGAATAGCACACATCTTCCCCTCCGAAGCCAGGAATGCTCAAAGCTCCGAAGCAATGCTCAAAGTAAGGACCAGAGTTCTCCCAAAGTGAATTGCAGCCATTCTCAGCAACAAGGTCCTGAGCTCCTCCAATGATGACAGTGGAGTTCATATCAGGGAAGCCTGCATGACAAGCTCCTCCAGGGGAACCAACAGCTCCAAACAACAACACTTAGGAGAACCCATAATGCTATGTTCTTCCTCTCCACTTCTCATTTTTATGCTGGCAGCAGTCCTCAGGTGGACCATCCACACTCAGCACCATGCTGATTCAGTTCAGCTGGTGTTTAAGCTGACCATCAGTTTTCAATCCGACACAACACAACAATTTTTCCCACACTAATCTTAAAATGAAAGAGTCTATAGTTGTCTCCAGGAGAAATGAACTGACATTTCTGTAAAACTCAGTAGGTCCATAGAATCCTATACTAACTGATAACTACAATAATGTAAAAAGGCAATGGAGAACTATTTTGTGTAGTGCACTAAGGATTTTCTAGACAAAGGAAATGAATACACGGATCCCAGAATTTTAACAGAGGATAGTACAGTTTTAGTAGTTTAGTGAAAAACAATGTTCGTGTACCTTGCAATCGAAAATATCCATGTGAGAAGTCAATTACCTAAGCACAAAAGAGGAGAGAATATTCCTGACCACTGCCCCTTCTATTTATGGTTATAATGAAAAACAATCAACCTCTTCAAATTTGTGTTTGTGTTTAAAATTAAGACATTTTACAGAGAAAAGCAATCAACCTCTAAAATTTTTGGTTTTTCATTAAGAGATTTAAGATAGATGGGTTCCAAAGATGGTGATGGTCAAGGATTAACTTGTACTCTTCCCATACTGAGTTAGAGGCCACCACAAGTGGCACCTAAACTTATTGTCTTGGCCCCAACTTATGCCAAACAACAGCTATACATATGCTTGTTCTAAAGACATCTGTTTGAAAACAAGAAATCAAAGACTCAGCATGTACTGAACACTAGGATTATATGTTTGATGAATATACAGAGGCTTAGAGAATTTCTGGAAGACTTAGGGAAAAAAAAGAAAAGCTATCATTGCCTCAATGATTCTGATGATGAACAAAAGCATGGCTAGTTTTTACCATTAATAATTGTAGCTTCAATAATAAGAATACCCTATATTTGTAAAGTACTTTCACAAAGAAGACAAAGGCCAACTGCAAGAAAGACATGTTGAAATAACTGCAGATTACAGAGGTAAACGGTTCCCCGTCTAAATCCTGGAGTCTGTGTTGCAATTTACCGAAGTCAAGGAGCACACATAGAACACAGTGGCCTTTTTTTCTAAAAGTGATAGGGAAAATGTATGGGAAATGGGACCCAGGCCCTCCAGCATGGGGAATATACATGATTAGAGTTTTCTGGTTAAGAGATGAATGAATGAGGGACCAATGAGTAAACTAGCCCAGAGGATACTTGGCCTCACACCACCGTGTGGGGGCATCTGGCATGCTGGACATGGATTTGGTTGCAAGACTACTGGCCACTGCCCCAGAAAAGCAGACCTCCCACCAACACTCATGTTCCTGGTAGATTCCAGTTTAACTGCTACTTTGAAATGAAATCACTAGTTGTTTGGCCAACAGATCAAAGACAGCTACTTCTACAGCGCAAAGGGGAGGGCAGAGCTGAAGGCCAAGAAGGACCCAAGCAAGACTGGTTTAGGAAAACCAGCAGAGATCTTATGACCACAAGCCTGAGCCTGCATGGGACACAGCTGGCAGTGAGACTCCAGGGGCCTGAGCCAGGTCACCTTAGAGGAAACAAGGAGAGTCAAAGTGATACAAATTTCAGATCTCAAGTGAGAGATAAAACAAAATGAAGCTGGGTTTGGGCCATCACCCATCCTCTCAGGTAACAAGGAGGTCAACAGTGAGGAAAAAGAAACCTATTTCCTCTTCTGCATTTTATATCCTTTGGTATCAAAATAATTTTTCTGTTGCCCTTTAATAAGTGCACGGACTCCAAAACCTACCAATTGTGCTTTCTCTAAATAAAGAAGAGTCATTCTTAAGTTGTCAAAAATGCACATAGCAAACAACAGTAAATTCCCTTAGGGATGGCCCCAGTGTAAAACTTACCAGGTTACAAAGCTTCTTAACCAAGTGCATCAGAACAGACCGATGACACATCTGATTAAAAACTAATCACTTGGAAAAGCAGATGCATATTTGGCCGTGTAGGAAATAAACAGATGTCGTAAAAAGACAAGGCACGCGGTTCCCAGCCTTACACGCTGCCTCCCTCCATGCGCGCCTCTGTGGGGTGCAGTCCGCAACAGCATGCTTGCTTCCTACGTTCGGAGTGCCCAGGTGGGTGAGGTGGGCGGCCACCAACATAAAATAACCACTTCAACAAGATGAGAAGACTTGATTGGTAGTGCCTTAGAGAAAAGAAAACTCAGGTTCAGGCCTATACTCCTAGAACTCTGGGAGACCGAGACAGGAGGATCGCAAGTATGAGCCTGGTTTGGGTAGCTTAGTGAGACCCTGTCTCAGCATAAACAACAGAAAAGGGGCTGCAGCTGTTCAATCCCCAGTGCTGGATTTTTCTTTTTAAATCAAACTTTACAAAAGGTCTTTCAAAAGATGAGTTGGAATTGTTTGAATGTGACAATGTTGACAAAAGTAATAAGCCAGATCCCAAGATCATTGACATCTTTTGTTTTGGCACCCAGGATTTGAATTTTATACTTTTCCTTTTTTCCACAGCCATGGTTTTACTACTGCACTAGTCTAAACCTGTCTTCTAAGTGGCCTCACTCCTTTGCTTTCCATCTACGACTGAGGCGAGAATTCCATCCTGCAAGTCTACGGGAATTTGCTACTGGTGCTGAGTAAAATTCCTACCAGTCCATCAAAATATACATTAAGAGCATGTGGACTGACACAGTCCTTGTCAGACAGCCAAAAGATCTGGTTTGTTGAAAGACACTTCATAAGCACAGTTTGCTTCTCAGATGTTATCCTAACTCACAGCCCTTCCTAGTTGGCTACAGTTCGAAATTAAAAAGAAAACCTGATCACATTCTTGAGAACTGGTGTTCTCTCAGAGTAAGTGTGAGTTTCCATCGTTCATGCATTTTATAAACTCTAGGCACTACCTTGGCATGAGGGAAAGAATTTAAGTTTTCTGCTTTAGAGTCAACTTGCTCAATCTGGAATAATTCTTTAAAAGACAGTCGAAACATGAGAGAAACATGATGCATTTATCTGGGGACAGGAGCCAGATTCTTTTTGGTAGCTGTTTCAAGATCGTTTTAGATGCTTACATGATAATCAATTGCCTTAAATACACAACACAAAGGTTGGGAAACTTTTTGGTTACATAGGAGGAAAAAAAAGAAACCCTTAATCAAGAGGATTTTCAATGAATCCATGGAGGGAGGGCAAAGTTTGTTTGCATAGATCTCTTACCCAAGACTAAGTAGCTCCACTAGTAAAATACAGATTAACCCTAGCCTCTTCCTCTTCCTCTGATTGTGTCCTTAGTAAGCAGAGACGTTGGCCAACTTTGCTGAGTATGTACTGCCTCATTTAATTGGTTATTTTCTAGTTGCGCGCTGACATTCAGAAGTTTTCTTCTCTTTTTTTTTAAACTAAGAAGCCCATTTACTTCTGTAAGAGTTGATAACAGTGATAACTCCCATTAGCATTGTTTAATAGCTTAAAAAAAAATTCAAAGGGAGCTTCATTTGTACCTGACCCTTCCACTGTCAGGAGGTCGTGATGAATGAGCCGGCTCTTGGTTCCTAGGTTCACGGAAATATGAACGACTACAGTAATGTGTGAATGAGACAGAGATGCAAAAGGGTTTTAAACCAGAGTTTAACAAAAAAGTCCTGTCTGTCAATGAAATGAAGCTGTTTTGAATTTGTTCCCAATCATTTGGCTGTTTCGCTGGGAGCCGTGTTTGCTCGGTGGTGATTAATGCGAGGCGCGCAGCCTTTGCTGCCGAGTGTGTTGGAGAACTGGCAACTCCAAGCGGCATTCATCATTCTCACGACCGGGCAGGGGCCCAGAGCTGAAGTTTTCTTTATTTCCCCTATTGCAGCTCAAGGGGATACCTAGCTGCCTTTGCCTTTGCCAAGGGCAGCACCGCCAGGGGCCCATGGCCTCGATGTGGCTTGTCACGACTGGGAGACCTGAGGTCTGTTTCTCCCCGGGGAGTTTATCTGCCCTGAACATCAGTGATCAAATGACTCAGAAACCCAGTGAGTAGCGTTGGGCAATGCATAAAGAACTGCTTTCTGAGTGCAATGCACCACAGATGCAGGTCTTATGCTTGGGGTAGAACAACTGGGAAGTGGGTGGACGAGAGTTGGTGATCTGCAGGCTTCTGCCCCAAGGAACCGCTTTTGAACCTCGTCTCCTAGCTCCCCTGCCCAGCTGCTTCCACAAGAGATGCTCTCTGTGGACTGTGCGACCCCAGGACTCCACATGCAGGAGAAATGTGTGGGCAAAGGTACAGTATCAGCTGCTTCTTACAGAAGGAATCCAGCAAATATAGACACATGACACCTGCCCCATTTCCCTACATGCACCACAGGGGGACATAGGTGCTTGCAACCCCATGATGGTTACAGGCTTCATGTGCACAAAGCCATGGGAAGCCCTGGGCACCATTCTGATATTCTGAGGAAGGGTATAAATGTCAGTGGTCACCCTTGCTGATATTTTTATAAGGATCACAGAGACATTCATCTGATGCTGTTTCTTTAGTTCCCATCAGATTCCAATAACACCAATGATTTGTCTGCACTGGGTCAGGAATCTCCCATCACTACCACCTCATTCCTGGGGTGCTCACCGTACATTCATCTGGCAGCCCCGTGTGGCCCATGACCACAGCCAACACAGGGGCGTGGGGAGGATTGGTTAGGAAATCCATGCATTCTGCTTTCAGGGGTGAGGGGTTGTCTTAAGGTTAATTATTTATTTACTTAAAATCCTTTGCCTGGATCACAGGTACTCCCAGGACAGGCCACCTGGTGAGGCTGGCTACACTGGAAAGTACCAGAAGGGAGGAAAAGGAAGGAGTGACTGGTCATTGGCAGATGACCTGCAACGCTAAGTCAGCAGTACATTCTCACCAATCAACCCACACAGTTATTTACTAAGCACATCTGTATACTTGCGAGATCCTTTGGCCAGCTCGGCCCCACAGCTGCTAGTAGGGAAACCAGCCCCTACGAATCAACAAAAACTGAGAGGTGTGCCAGGTGTTGATATGCAGTATGAAGGAAACATACAGGGACAGAGCAGGAACAAGAGCATGAAGGTGAATTTTGCATGATGGTGGTCAGGGAAGGGGTTTCTAGTTAGGCGACAGACAAGCAAACTCTGGGATGAGGCAGCAACCTTCACAGGAGCCAAGCAGAGCAGCCCAGGCAGACAGCAGCCCATTCACCTGCTGTCTCTGCCGGCAAGCCAGTCCCCGCCAGTGACCGGGATTTTACAGTGATGGTTGTCTTCACAGCTGCAGCGGTAGTCCGAGATTCCATCAAGGCAGCAAAGGCTCCAGGAAGTTACACTGGATAGTGAGGACAAGCCATGACTCTATGTACCCTACTGGACCTGGATTGTTTGAAAAATTCTCCAAGGAGAAAATTCCTCCTGCCAGGTGCAGCTGGTCCTGGGAGGAAGCAGGCATCAATAGTGTGAAGCTCAGGAAAGGCAATTAACCCTCTGAAGGAAGCCTGTACTTGAATGCTTGCTAAGGGGACCACGTTGTGTAACTCTACAAGCCTGGGCAGGTACAAAGAGGTGAACCATAAGGTAGGGAATAAATTCAGGGAGGATTCCTGGTAATCATTCATTCAATAAATCCCATGAAGACCTCAACTGAGTACCCAACAGTGCCCTTGGTGATGACGTTAAAATGGTGACCAAGGCCAATCCCCTCCTCACTGTGATGGAGTCTGTTTTATTTCACTGGATGACACAGATAATAAACAAGTAAGTAATTAAAACAATTACTGACTTTGGAAAGTGTGGCAGAGGACAGAAGGTGCAGTGATTGAGAATAACCAGAGCCAGGCACGTTCGTAGCTGATGGATGAAAACATCTTATCAGCCGGAGGATTTGTAAAGATCATTTACACAGTGCTGGACAGGTCGTTTAGTGCCTGTGGAAAGCTAGAACATTTTGCACACTTCTGAGATCCACAAGTGTTTGGCCACTCATCTTCCAAAGACCTGGCTAGGGTAATCAGGGGAATGAGGATTTGGATTCACCCAACATTCTGGTTGCTGAAAAACTGCCAGTGCTTTATTCTGTGTTTGTCTCATTATCTTTGACAGATCCTACTTAAAACCTGATTTCCAAATGTGGAGCAAAATCTGCTTGCCACTGGTTGTTTAGGTTTTCCATGTCCTTGGACCCCACAAAAATGGGACTTTCCTCTAACGGAGGAGCACTCTTTGTATTTAGTTTTCAGCTGGCTCTTGAAGGCCTCTGGACTTTTCAGAGGCTTTTTGAGGTGCTGGCATGTCAGGGAAAGAGGGGAGGGGAATGGGCATTTTAACGAACAAGATTTGGTTTTCTAGCAATGGCTGAAAGGCCAAAGCAGGCCAAACTAGCTTCTAAATGAGTTCATGGAATTCTCCATTTGATTTTCCAGGCATTGCAGTGAAGGGCCCAAACCCTTCGGGCTTTTGTTTGGCTGAGTGTGTGTGTGTGTGTGTGTGTGTGTGTGTGTGTGTGTGTTGCTTTTCTTTTGCAGTTTTTGTTCCTCCTGTAAACTGGGTTAAAGTGCATAATTTTAACTAACATTCCATATCCAGATTGGCAACCCGTGGACAGAATTCAGCCTGATGGGCCGTGAAGGGGGCCAAGGTATGCACACTAGGAAATAGCCAGATTTTGAAATAAAATGGAGAACACTTTGGAACACTGCTCTTAAGAAAAAGTGGGGGCAGCTCAGGCTAGGTAACTATATCTGAAACACAAATGTTGTTT
>RJWT010048974.1:0-11083 GCA_004365215.1 Cuniculus paca
ACTACACTTGAGAAAGTACTAAGTTTGGGGGCCACAAGAATGTGGCTATCTGGCATCTGAGAAATAAAAATGTGACACCATACCTGGAAAATCAGGTAAACTAAAGAGGTACCAAAGAGAAATGGTACTAGTCACTAGCCTGTGAACTGGATAGGCAGGTTCTGAGGTGAAAGCATATGTATAGTTTTGCAAATGTCGAGACTCCTTTCATAATTCACTCTTTCTTTTCCAGCCTCTTCCCCACCACAAATGTCAACTGAGGGTGTTTTATATTTTGAGAAATTTTCAGACCCCTGCGAAAGCAGTATCCTGGTTGCCATGGGAGAAAGTTGAGTGGTCAGATGTGGGTGTGTGCATCTTGCTGAGAACTGTTAAGCACATCTGCCCTTCTGTTGCATCTTTCTTTTTGGTGATAAACCACCTCCTTCCTGCCAGTGGACCTTTTAACCCTTTCCCAACACTAATTTCATAAGTAGAAGATGAAAATGGTGGGTAATGAGCCTTGGAAACTATCCAAATGGTGGACCTTTGCAGTAAGAGAAAATGATTTTCAACTTACAAGTAATATAAATCTAATTTATTTTAAAAAACCATATATATGCAGAGGGAAAAAGAAAACTTAAAACCATGTGCAACAAAATGTCTATACTTAAGTGGAGGAAATAGACATGAATTTTATGTACATTTTGTTATTTTTGCCTGTTTCTTTTTGGCCTACACATGATACTTGTGGAACAACAAAAGTTAAAAATCTCATTATGCACTGGGGAATAGAGAAAATTCTTCCTTGGAAGTCAAGCCCTTCTTTCAATCCTGCTATGTTAGATAGGGGATGGTGGTGGATTTAAGTGTGGGTGTTTGTGAAAGCAGCCACAGGCATCTGGCTGCAGAACTTTTGCTGCCAAGAAAATGAAATAACCTTAAATGTCACTGTCAGTGACTCCCTGTTTCCATTTCATCCAAGTTAGAGCCTATCTGTCCCTTGGCTGTGAATGTTGTCTTCTCAGAGTCAATTTCTTACTCAAACTCAGTTTGAGTAGTTCTCAGTGGGCAGCAGTTCTCATGCTGCCCAGAGAAACTTGGGATAAATTTCTGGGACCCTCCTCTGGGCTGTCTCAGCCTCCAACTCTGTCATACTTTACAATACCCCTCACCCCAGCTTGTCTGTTTTTCCCAGTTAGAATACATATCTTTTGTATTTATTCCTAGCATCAATACAGAGATTAGGGGCACCCTAGAAAAGTGCTCAGTAAGTGAGATAAATTTGAACTTAGCTCTCATTTTGCTTTAGAGTTGAAAATGAAGTCCAGCTGTGCTTGCCTCTGAAGGGCTAATAGGAAAGGAGCAAACATTGTGCTAAACCCAAATGTGTGGCCAGGGATTTTTGCATTCTGCAATTTTCACTTCTTGACTGGGATATGCATGCAACCCCAAGGGGTAATGCTTTACTAAGCTCATTTTCCAAGACTGTTATCCTTCATCTTGACACACTGTTAAAATCATTTAATTATCACGATTTTGCCTTGTCATTATGCAGCCACTGTGATCCATTATTTAGGATTTTCAAGTTTTCTGCCTTCTACCTACTCAGTGGGGTAGAAGTTGAGATTTCCTGCGTGATTTGAGTTCTGTGAGTGATACCCACTTGGTATGAGAAATTGGTAGGAATTTCTGGGGTGATTTAGAAGATCAGATAGATGGTTTCTACTTTCACTAAGCACTTAATAATGCTCCTCTAGTGCCTTGCTGTACTCTAGCCTTTCCTGTTCTGTAAACACTCTAAGATCACCCCTGCACCAGGATTTGGGTTTTCTCTGCTTGATGCACTCTTTCCAAAAGGCTTTGCTGTGACTGTTCCTTCAAATAATACCTCTTAGGGATGTTAGCCCTGATTACCAATTTGAAGTAGACCACCTACACCCTGGCCCCCATATTCTGTTTGTTTTTCTAATTATAAGTGTAATGCAATTTTCCCTCTGTATACATGGGGGTTAGTTCCAGGATCCTCTGTACATTTCAAAATTTTTGTATGCTCAGATCTTTTACACAAAATGGTGTAGTATCTGCATATAACCTATACAATCCTCGCGTATATTTTAAGTCATCTCTAGGTTACTTGTAATACCTAACACAATGTAAATTACATGCAAACTGTCATTATACTGCATTTCTTCGGGAACAATGATAAGAAAAAAAGAGTCTTCACATGTTATGTATGCCTGTAGGTTTTTTCCTAATTATTTCTGCTCTGTAGCTTCTTGAATACATAGGTGTGTAACCCACAGATACATAGAAGGGACTAAATATATTTTTCTTGATACATTGAAAATATAGCACTGTATGAAAGTCTCCTATACTCTTACAACCTTGACATTAATTATGGTAAGATATTTGGTGATTCTTCTCAATTTTTTCCCTATGTGTTTAATTTTTTACCTTGTATTTGAGCTTTAATTTTTATCATGGAAACTTTCAAACATACTGAAAAGTAGAGAGGATGATGTGAGAAGTTTCCATGCATTCATCATAAATGACCCAATCATCATCAAGCTTTCATATATCAGGGCAAATATTCAATAAGGAAAGATTCTTTATAGAAAAGCCACAACAGTAAGGGCAAGCAAGATTCAGCACTTTGCAGCCCTTAATGAAATAATGGAACTAGGCAATACTGATCAATAGCTGCTAAGACCATTCTGTGAAAAGTGGATGGGGAATTTGATGATGGATGGATCAGGATGATGCCTCTTGAACAATGTGTCCAATCTTAGCATCACTAAAAGGGGGAAATCAGATATTATATACCTCCTTAAGTGATGCTGTTACTTATACCCAGAAGCACCATGAGGAGGTCTTGCTACAGAGAAAAGTGTGTCCACTTTGACTTACGCTTGCAGGTCTGTTAGACAAATAAGTCTAGAGATCTGATGGACGGTTTAAGGGCTATTGTTAATCATTACATTGTATGCTACAAATTTTCTAGAAGAGTAGATTTTAGGTGTTTTTACTATCAAAAAAAGGGTAACTATGGAAGGTGATGGATATGCTAAGTTGCTTCCCTATAGTGATCATTTCACTATTTATATGTATATATGTCAGAACATCCAATATATATCTTAAATATATACAATACAATAACATAAAAGAAATTGCACCTAAATCCAGTAAAGCCTCTAGGTCTCATTATAGGAAATATGAGGATTAGAGGGAAACAGTGAACATTATTTTGGATTTGGATAAGAATAGTCAAATCTAAGAAGTGGAAAATTCTAGGAAAGAATTACAGAGAATAAAATAAGGAACCTGTATTTGCCTCCTAGCTTTATCGCATCTGTCTTAGTTACCTTCTTATTGCTAGGACAAAATACCTGACATCCACAAGTTGAAAGAGAAAAGGATTATTTTAGCTCAGTTTGTAGAGGTTTCCAAAGTCTTCAGTCCATTGGCTCCAAGGCAGGGCAGTATGGTGGCTGGGCATTGGAAAGGAAAAACAATTCATGGTTGAGCAGGCAGGAAGCAGTGAGGCTTCCTTCTTTTTTTCTTTTTTATTCCATCCAGGCTACAAGCCTGTTGGTTGGTGCCACCCAGACCCAAAACTGCGCTAAATCAATCACTGGACTAATCCAGTATCACATACTCATGTTTTAATCACTCTCTAAAGTTCCACCTATGAGTGCATAAGGGTTTGGGGTCACATTTAGATATGTCATAACACCATCCTAACATCACCTATGTTTGCTTTAGAATTTGTAAAGATATAAAAAACATAATGAAGTTGTCCCAATTCTGATTTTCTGCCTTTGCTGCCGGAATTATTGTTCCCATAGATATTTTGTAAATATTTATGGACTCACAGACCAAATATGATAATCTGTATGCTTTTTTTTTTTGCTTAGTCTTGTGTCTTGATTTATATTTTCACATTTAACAGAATTATTCAATTTAACATCTATTTATTTATGTCTATTGATCAGAATTTGTTATCTATTCTCCTATTGATAGACATTAGGCTATTTTATTTTGTATTTTTTACTTTTCCAAACAAGACTGGGGCTTAGACTAAATGTGTAGAAGTGGAAGTGGAATCCCAAGATCAAATACGTTTTCGAATTTATCAGATGTTTTTAAAACCGTTTCAAAATGCCCCAAATTCTTTATCAATCCTAGTCCTTAGCACATCTGTATGAATTTTAGGGTCAATGTGTTAATGTTTGATAAAAATAATTACTATGATTTTGATCTAAATTTCATTGAATTTAAAGATTTATTTGATGAGAGTCAACAAGCACATGATGTTGCTTTTCCATCTAAGAATATAGTGTATCTCAGCATTCTTGAGAGCCTTTTTCATGTGTCAGTATCTACATCATTATTTTATAACTTATTTCTACTTTAAAATTTTAGATGAGTGGTCTGTCTTTATATAGCTTCTCTTTGGTGTCCACATGCTCTCATCACATATATACTCACACACCTTTCCTTTTAAATTTTGTTTCTAGGTACTGTAGAGATTTTGTAGAATGTGAAAGGGATTTTTCTCATAGAATTTTGCATCATTTATTTTTGGATATAATGATACTGATTTTTTGGTAGTCCTGGGGATAAACCTAGGGTCTTTGCATTGAGATACATCTCCAGCCCTTTTTAATTTTTTAAATTTTGAGGTAGGTCTCACTGAGTTGTCAAGTTGCCTCCGTTGGGTTCAAAGTTTCAGTCCTCCTGTCTCAACCTCTTGCAGTGGAATCACAGGGTCGTGCTAGTTCACCTGGCTCTAAACTCTTCTTAATTCCAATAATCTGGTGGTAGATCTTCTTGGATGTTTTTGTTTATGATATCCACATCATTTGTCCAGGTAGCTTTGGTTCTTCTTTCTAAATCTAAATAAGTAAACAAAACATATAAACCTCTATGTAGGAAAACAAATGATTAATAGATATATAAAAGTTATATGAGAGCAGTGATGAATGAAAGCAGAGATTGTAAGCATTCTTTTCCTATCCTTTAGAGCACTGGAAATCCACCTATACTTTCACCTTTAAGCGCAATCTTTGTAAAAGGTTTTGATAGATTCTTATTGAGTGAAGAAATTTGCCTGTTATTCCTAGTTTGTTAAGATATTTTATAATGAATAGGTATTAAATTTTTTAAAGTACACGTTATTCTTTATTCATAAATTGTTATGATTATAGGCTCTCACCTTAATATTTTAATGTGGTGCATTATTTTCATCCAACTTCTGGTTTTGAACCATTATTGGATTCTTGAGATGAGCCCCACTTGATCATGATGCATGATTCTTTTTAGATTCTGATGAATCCCATTTGATAGTATTTTATTTGAGATTCTTATAGCTATATTGTTTAGTGAGAAGGGTTTATAATTTTCTCTATACTGTCCTTATTTGATTTCGTTACTAAGGCAATACTACCTTCATTAAGTGAGTCATGACTGTCTTTTTTATTCTCTGAGCAAATTTATGTAAGGTAGATGATTATGTTTCTTGAAAATTTGGTAAAATTTACCTGTAGCATTTTTGCCATTGGAGGAGTTGATTTTGATCCTCAGCTCTGCTGTATGGTTATTCTGTTAGTGAGGTTTCTTGATGGTTTTTGTTAAATCAATTTTAGTATTCAAGTTTTTCTTGAAAACTACATATACTACTTTTTGTTTTTAGTACAGAGCTGCTTACAGTTTGTTCCTTTGGTTTAAAATATATCTAACAAGGGCCGGGGATTTAGCTCAGCAGCTTAAGTGCCTGCCCGGCAAGCATGAGGTCGTGAGTTTGATCCTGGTACAAAAAAAAAAAAAAAAAAAAAAAAAAAAAAAAAAAAAAAAAAAAAAAAAAAAAAAAAGAAAAGAAAAGAAAATTAGATATATATATCTTGGAAATGTCATCTTAGCCAGCAGTTCTATTCCTGAGTATCTACTCAAATGACTAAAATGATATTCAAACAAAGACTTGTAGATGACTATCCATAGCAGTACTGTTCATATTAACTGTTCACAAAATTCAGATACAACACAATGGCCCATCACCTGATGACTGGAAGAAGAAAACATGGTTTATCCTCGCAATTGGAAATTGTTGCTCTACGGCAGACTCTGTAGTACCAGCATGTGCACCTACACGAATTGACCTTGGAAACAATCAACTAAGTAAAGGAGAGAGACACAGAAGTCCACATAGTGTTTAATTTCCTTTATGTGAAATGTCCAAAATAGGCAAATTCATTGTCACAGAAAGCAGATGAGTCATGGATGGTGATTTTTGTGGGGATAGGGTTTGTTTTTTGGGAGGGGATGATTAAAATGTTTTAGAGCTAGAGAGTAGTAATAGTTTCACAGAATTATGGATGTATTATGAGCTACACAATTGTACATTTAGAGTGATTCATATGGTAAGTTCTATGCCATGTGTATTTTACCTCAATAAAAACCAGGTCACCTTGTTATGTCTGTTAATCCTTCCAGTAGAATTTATTGTGCCCCCTCACACCTTTCCCTCCTTGTATTAGTTTGCTGTTTTCTTTAAAAGATACAGCTTTCGGGTTTGGGTTTGTTTTTTTGGATCCTATCTTTCTCCCTTTAAAAAGAATTGTGTTAACATATGCCTGTCTGTCTTGATTATATTCTTCCTTTTGCTTTCTTTAGGTTTACTGTATTAATTTTGTCAAGCTCATAGAGTTGAATGCTTACTTTATCTCATTTTCATTGAGTTTTCATAAGTACATTCAAGATTATAATTTTTTTTTTTTGCAACACCAGGGATTGAACTCACGACCTTGCGCTTGCCGGACAGGCATTTAGACCACTGAGCTAGATCCCCAGTCCTTGTGTTTTTGAGGCAGGGTCTCACTATGCTGTTCAGGCTGCCCTTGAGCTCACTTTGTAGCCCAGGCTGGTCTTGAACTCACAATGATCCTCATCTTAGCCTCCCGAGTGCTGGGATTACAGGCATGAGCCACCACGCCCGGCTTCAATGTTATAAATTTACCTCTACATGACCTTTCAGCTACATCTTGCAACTTGTTACGTGCAGCAATTTCTTTGTACCTATTTCTGAATAATTTTAAATTTCATTTTTATCTTTTTACCTGTGAATTGTCAGATAATAATATTTAATAAAATTTGCTTCCAAGGGTTTTCTTAATTATTGTCATAAAATGAGGACTGTATAATATTGGTTCTTTGAAACTAAAGACGTAATTTGTGATCTATTTTCCAGTCAAATTTAAAAAGTACCCTATGGATACATGAAATTTACATTGTGTCTTTTTTGGGTGAATGCTCTATTAATAACTGGTTGATTTTATCTTTCAAAATTTCTACCTCCTTACCTTTTTTCTGTTTGGTATGCTAGGTTCTTTTGGAGATCTATCAAATTCTACTTTGAATATGTATTTTCGGTTTTTCTGCATGATCTCTCAGAGTTTGCTTTACTTTTTCAAATTTATATTGTTGGGTATGTATAGGTTCATAATTATTGTACTTATAGTTCCTTATAGTCTTTTTTATTTGTGGTATCTTTCATAATCCTGTTTACTGTTTTTTTGTCTTTATTCTATTTTAAAGATATTGTTATATCTACATTAGCTTTGTTTTGTGTGGCATCTGTATACAATGTCTTTTGCTTTATCTATTTTCCAACTTACTGTGTAACTTGATTTTAGTACAAGTGCTGCTGAGGTGAACACTATGTAACTTGATTTGAAATGTATCTGTTATAAATAACACCTGTTTGCATGTTGTTTTTCTGAGCCATATGATCTCTGCATTTTAAAAGGTCAATTGGCTGGGCATGGTGTGACATCCCTATAATCCTACCACTCTGGGACAATGAGGTAGGAGGATTGAAAGGAGCATTTGGCAATGTTTGGAGGCATTCGTGATTGTCAGCTTTGGTGTGGGTTGTGCTCCTGACATCTGGGATATAGAAATCAGGGACATTGACATCCTAGGATGCACAGGACAGTCTCCATCATACAGAATTATCCGGCTCATGTATCAATAATGCCAAGGTTAAGACACCCTTAATGAGACCACAGAGTATAGGTTAGCTATCTGTTCTGATTTTATTAATTGGTATTTTAGTTTAGTACTGTTGCAGGAGTTATTTATTGTCAAAATTAAAAGAGATAGAAAACAAGTTTTATCAATTTCTAGGCTCAACTTCTGTCTATCCCTTAGTGTTTATTATCCTTATTTTGAAGCTGCTTTCACAGATCTTTTGGTGTATTTGCTTGGCCTCTGTGTGTCTGACAATATCCTTGTGCTGCTCTGTGAACACTTTTGCAAAGGCTCAGAGACCATCTTTGTAGGTAATGAGAGTTCCTCTATGGCAGCTTTTTAGGTTCTTTCCCTATCCCCTATGTAATGCAGTGTTGCTCTGATGTGTAGAGGCCTGAATTTTACTCACTCTGATGGAAAATTTCAAAGGAAAAATGTTGCTTCAACCATCAGAAATTCTCCATGGTGATTTCTTCAGTTGCTCCTTCTGTGTCCTTGTCTCCATCATCTCAGAGACTCCTGTGAAATGCACATGAGGCTTTACAGCCCTTGTTGCATCCTCACACACACCTCTTCCTCTGTGGGTCCTTCTTTAGTGCTACCTTGATGAGGCTCCCATGCCCACCCATGAACCATTATTATGGGCCAGTGCTGCATTGCAGCTTCATTGCAGGAATTGGTTGTGGGTTTGGTGGAGCCTGCAGCATCTGAGAGGGTGGGTTTGGTCTACGCTATAGCATCTGAGAATTGACAGAGAATAGGGTTAGTGTAGCCTACAGCATCCAAGAATAGACAAGGAGAACATATTCTTCAAAGGAGAATAAAGAATGCTAGTGCCTCTAGAATGTAGCATGATGCTGGGAAGGCAAATTCAGGACACATTCACAGCAAATATGCTGCTCCCTTCACCTAGATGTTTCTTCTCTTCATGGCCTCTCATCTGAAATTCTTCTTGCCTGAACAAGCTCAGCCAACTTCCAACTTCCATTTACTGTGGAAAATCCTGGACCTAATGAATCAATCTTGGCTCCGTGTGCACTCTCTCTGGTACTACATTATTGGCTAATTGTCTGTCTCCCTGACCAGACCATGCACTCTCAGCATCAGTTATGATGTCTTCTTCAGTCTTGGAGCTGATATAGTCAGAACATAGTGTGTGGGGCCTGCACTGCAAAGGGATACAGATATATGCAAGAGAAAACCGTGTGAATGCTTATGATGCTTATAAAGTTAAACGACCTCATGGGAGAAACATCAGGGTGCCTCAGATTTGTCTCAAAGCATGTTCCATGGACAGGTTTGTAGAAATCCCAGAAACTCCCTTTACTTGTACAGTGGGGGACATCTTGTAGTGAGCATCTTTCCAGAGCTGTATACGATCCATGACATCCTTAGAAGTTAGGTTGTCTGGAGATTTTGCAGGCTATTTTGCCTTTCTTGGAGCTTAGGTTTAAATGCCAATTTTGAATAATGTGAATGTCTTGATTTTTATATTCTAGAGTTTGGGAAATTACCCTGTATAAATAAACCCTATGAGAGGAGAGACCTCTGTCTTGTTTCATACTGTCTTCTCAGTGTCTAAAATGATCCTGGAGAAGGGAAGAGCTCAGTGGATATGTGTTGATGGGTGAAGAGAAACATGGTTTCGTATTAATGCCGTGAATATCTATCAGTAAGAAGAATGCAGGAAATTAATTAATTTCTTAGATGAGTGTGGAAGCAAAGGGAGAACTGGCGTACAAGTGTTTGAGCATTCAAATCTTTCTGTCCTAATATCCCTGGAGGGAACAGAGGCTGGAGGGAATTCAAAACCACCATTCTTGCTTTTCTGTGACACGAAGGTTGATTTTAACAGTAAGCTTCTATGACCTGGATAAATGCCTACAGTGAGAATATGGGTATGATGAAGGGTACCAGTTGTTCTGCCTATAAAATGGAGTGATAATGGCATTGAACTCTTAAAATCTTTGGAGGGTAGATCGAGGGGATTCATCAGCATGCTGTACAGAGCCCAACAGATCATGATCTTTACTATGTAAACTGTGAAATGAAGCTTATTGTGTGGTTGTGATATGGAGGGTGTTCCTCAAAGGTCCATGTGTTTAAACACCCCATCTACAAGGTGGTGGTTTTGGGAGTTGCTGAGAGCTTCTAAGAGGTGGGCCTATTGGAAGATCCTTAGGTTTTTAGGGGTAACCACTCAAGGTAGATTGTGAGTCCTGGGTCTCCGGTCCTCTCTCAGCTTCCTGGAATCTGATGTAAGTGGTTTGCTCTGACACAAGCTCTCTGACATTGCCATCCAGTGCCCTCACCAGGATCCCAAAGTGATAGGCTGGTGGATCTTTAGACTGACCTTTCAGAACCATGAGCTAAACAAATATTTTCCCTTTATAATGGTCACAAGTATTTTGTTATAATAACACAAAACTGATGATATACTAATAATGGCTCTTATTTTTAGATGGTATCTGTATGTCCAAGTCAGTGGTGTTGGTGGCTGTGACTATGCATCCATCTTTCATTTTGTTAGATCTGTTAGAATTTGACAAACTCCAAGACTCTTCAGTATGCATCATGATTTATCATAAGAGCCCCCTGCCCATGTTGTATCTTTCAGTACCTATCTATTCCAGGGGTTAGGGCCAATACTAGGGTCTCAGGAGACAGCGATGGAAAAGATGTACTCAGTCATGGCATTGACCGTCTAAGGTGGGAGAAAGTTGTGAAACAAATAGGCCTGGATTACTGCAAGTCCATTGCATGTGATGAATGAAGAGTACAAGGTCCCATGAGGTACATGCAAAGGAATGGAGCTGAGGATGGACTAGGGAACTGGGAAAAGGGTTTTAGAGAGTATAACACTGAAAACAAATATTTTGAAAGATATGCAGGAATCAGCCAGGCAAAGAGAGCAGGGGAGTTGCTCAGGGAGAGTTTGGTTCTTATGAGGCCTGGGGACAGGAGGAGGATGGGAGCTGGCACCTGGAGATCAAGGAGGGGAGTGGGTAGTGGTAGAGCCAGACGCCCCATCTTGCAGGTTATCCTTGTATTTCCTTAAGGATTCTTGTCTGAATTG
>RJWT010048975.1:0-11062 GCA_004365215.1 Cuniculus paca
CTAATGGAAAGTAGTATCTCTCCTCTTGATAGATTACAAATACAAAAAAAGCCCTCATTTTTAACACAACAAAAATGCACTGGATGTCTGGCTTGGACTGCACTGTGTTTACTTTGGCATTTACACAGCACTATCATTTGACCCTCCTGACAACCTTGGGCAGTAATTCAGTGCAAGCTTGGAGACACCTAGGGACAAGGACCTCCAAGGGAGACAACTGTCTTTAGGGTTGATCCTGAAGCACGTGCTCCTGAAGCTCGTATCTATGATAATAGAAGCCTTGCCACAAGGTGAAAGTTTACATATTGGAAGGCAGTTATATTACCAGAGTATTTTCTTACCTCAGATTTTTTTTAAAACTTCCTACTATAGATAATAAAAGTAATATAGAATATAGTCAATATGATTAGTTTGCTGCAATGATGACTTCCTTAGGAATCTGAGGGCTAAATTATATGATGTTTTTCCCCTTCTAGAAGTAAAAGAAATTTCTATTAGATGGCAGCTTTTCAAAGGCATTATATGTTTATCCTGGCCTCAAGCAATGTTTATGACATGTTGTAAATCTTTGAATTCGCAAAGTTAAATTTATAATTACTGTCAGAGAAGCAAGTATTAAGAATTTAATTTAAATTATATAAACAGATGATGATATCCCAATTTAAGAGACTTGCTATGATTCTACAATAGGATGAAAGTGCACTTACAATTTCTAAATTCTGATGTCAAGCTTTTGCTTTTGTGAAGCAGCAATTATATTTTCTGAACTAAAACTCGACATGCAATATAAATATAAATGTTCTCTTACTTTTGAATTTTTGACTAGGAAAGTTCACACGAAGTTTAAACATTAGTTAAATATTCATATTTTATTCAATATTTTATAAACTAGATTACACTGGAACTTTCTAGTTTGTTTACCTTATTAATCTACCATAACAAAATAATTCCTTCTAAGATACTTCATTATTATTATTATTACTATTTTGGTACCAGAAATCAAACTCAGGACCTCATGCTTGCCTGGCAGGTGCTGTGCCACTGAGTTATATCATCAGCCCTCAAAGATACTTTAAACTAGTTACGTTGCTTTTGTTTCTATAGATGTACACATTTCCTCAGTGAAACCCTGAGCTGAGCAACTTTTTATGAGGAATTTTTTAACAGCAAAGTTATTATGCTGTATTTCTAAAGTGCTATTCCATAGCTACCTATGGAGTTAGAAAAGAAAATTTCCTAAAATTCAGGGAAAGATTCTACTTAGGGTTTAGACATAGTTTCAGTGTGATAAAAACATGTAACAATGATAATATTCCACTCTTACCTGCTTAAAAAGTTGAAGGTTAACTGCTGATTGCAAGAAATGTTTCATCACACTTGAGCGGTGCTTTACAAAACTCTCCTCACAAAAAGTAATGGGCTCACCCTAGACAAAAATAAAGATTTTCAGGGCATCAATAAACATTCAGTCAGAGAGAACCAGTCCCTTTACAAAGGCACAAGGAGAGTTGTAGAGAACTATAAGATACAGATTCAATAAATAGATCCTTATATGTAATAAGCTGGATTTCAGGTTAATAGAAATATTCCCGTTCTGAAAATCCCTGTTCTAATTGTTCATCCTTATTAGAAAATATTATTATGGCTGTTGGTGAATAGTTTTCCCACATATATCAGTAATGATCACGGGTTATTATAAATTAATGAAAAGTTTTTGTTATCAAGTCTTTATGATTACAAATACAATTCTATTGTATATATTTTAGCATAAATCCCACTTGGCATCTGCTTTTATCTGTCCTTTGTGCTAAGTAATTATCTCTGTGTCTTCGATAGCTCTACTATCAAAGTAAAAATTTTATTTTCTGAACCAAAACTCAAGAAATACAATATAAATACAAATTTTTTCTTAATTTTGAATTTGTGGCTAGGAAAGTTCATACAAAGTATAAAATGTTAGTTAAATATTCACATTTTATTCAATATTTTATAAACTAGGTTTCATTGGAAATTCCTCCTCCAAATCAACAAAGACTTAAATTTCTAGTCTTACAGAGTCCACTTGCTCAATTATCACTCACTGGCTGATTTCCCCTCCTGTTCCCTTATCAGCCTAAATAGCACCCTTGCCTGCTGAAGATGTATTAAGGTAAGTGACTGTACTTTACAATCGAAATGAAAACAGAGAATAATGATGATAATTCATGTGCAATGAATCTCATTGCAGAGAAAGGCAAATGTGAGCCTGTTCACCTTCTAATAGATAGATGTAAACAATGCCATAGATCTGCACTGCCAAATGCAGTAGCCATTAGTAACATGTTGTTATTAAAACATAAATCTATTAAGATTAAATAAAATTCAAGTTAATATCTATAAATTCAGTCATAAATTCAGTTCATTTCTATAAATTCACATCTGAAGTGCCCAACGGTCACACATGGCTAGCGGCTATTATACCCATGGCACCAATGTAAGTTATTTCCTTTAGCATACAATTCTCTAATAATAATAAAGAACACAAGTCTATGATATCAGAATTTTAGAGAAAATAAAACTTGATAAATAGTGCTGTAAATACACAGAGGCTTCAAGTATTGTCAACCTTGGGAGCCTCAATTATTATCATGGGGTATATACTATGAAGCAGATCATAACGATCCTACCATATGAGTTCTTTCACATCAAAACTAAGCTGAATGGTGTGAGAAAAAGAATTCTGCCTAGGATCTTAAAGTCAGTTTGACTTTAAGAGTTTACACTTTGGAGTTCACATGGTTAGCTACATTGCTAGTCATTTGATGGCAAACTCAGTAAGTTTTTTTATAAATTGATAAGCAGCAGTATTTCTAAAAGTGTAACCCAGACCTTCTCACGGGGTCTGCAACATCAAACCTATTTTCATAATAATGCAAGACATTATTTGCCCTTTTTTACCCTCATTTTCTCGTGAGACCTAGTGGAGTTTACCAGGGGCTACATAATTTGCAATATTTCCACAGTCTAAATGCAGAATTAAATAATCAGAAAAAGAATCCAGCAACTCAGCCAGGGATACAACTCAGTGGCACAGAGTCTGCCTGGTAAGTATGAGGTCATGAGTTCAATTCCTAGTTAAAAAAAAAATTCAGCAACTCCTGTATGATATTAAAGAAATTTTTAAAAATGAAAAACAATGTCATTGTTATAACTAAATTTTTAATTTAGAGGTACAGTTATTTTTCTTTACAATATGCTTTATGTTGATACATATATATTAGTTTATATTGCTGTTTTAAAGTATTTAAATATTTAATTTCTAATATTGTAAATAAAGATGGATTAACCCTACATATACATAATTCTTTAATGTCCTCAATAATTTAAAGTAGTATAAAGACATCCAGAGACCAAAAAGTTTGAAAAAGTTGATATATAAGAACAAGGAGGGGTCAAACATTACTTTTCAGATTTCCCGATTGAGGTTACAAAATAATTTTATTTTATTTATTTATTTTTTTGGTGGCATCAGGGATTGAACTCATGACCTCGCACTTGCCAGGCAGGCGCTTAGGCCACTGAGCTAGATCCCCGGCCCAAAATGATATTGAGACTGGAAATACAAAAAGATAACTCAGTTTAAGAAAAAGTTGATGAAATCAATTTTGGCCTGTATTTTAAGTCCTATTCTATGCTGAGCCCGAGACAGGCAATTTTGTTCAATTGATTTGTTGGTGGATTATTCTCAGCAAAAAGGTATTAAGGGAAATGAAAAAGAAGAAAAAAGCAAAGCAACAATGTGATTCCCACCTAGAGCTCAGCCTCAATCTAATTCCATGGAAGTCACTGATTATTCTACAGAGTTGATCCCACTTTGGGGCAATAAAGCCAGCTTTTTACATCCCTTAACATAGAACATGGTATTCCCAGTAGAGAGAGAATTGAGGAGAAACACATCGTCTTCCTGATGTGGCAATTCTCATTTAACGAAGAGCAATTTCTCATTGAGAGGACCACCAGACAGGATGGGGAATCGAGGCTGGGCACCAACAGTATCCATCACAGCACAGTAAGGCAAGGTGCTTGAAGACAGCACACAGATTGCAGCACAAGGCTAGAAACCCAAGCTAGGAAAATCTGTCATGTGGCTTAAGAATTACCTGCAGAGAGTTGAGTATTAAAGTTAAGCTAATCCACATTCCACCATCTGATCTTTGACAAGCCGTGCAAAAACATACAGAGAGAAAAATTAGCCTCTTTACTAAATGGTGTGGAGAAACTGGCTATTGACATGCATAAGGTTGACTGTAGACTCATAATTTTATTATGCACTAAACTAAAATCAAGATAGATGAAAAAACTAAGTGATAAAACAGAAATACTTAACCTTTTAGAAGACAAAATAGATAAAATTCATAGGCATAGGCAAGGACTTTCTGAATAGAACCCACTGTGAATCAACAAATGGGATATCAAATTTGAAAGCTTCTGCACAGGAAAAGAAACAACCAACAGAATGAAAAGACAATCTAAAGAATGGAAAAAAAATTTTGCCAGCTATCCCTCAGACAGAGGACTAATACCTAGAAGATATAAAGAACTCAATAAAATAGACCATATAAAATGAAAGACCCAATCAAAATATGGGCAAGCAAAACAAACAGACACTTTACAGAATCAAAAGTCCAAATGGCCAGTAAACATATGAAGAAATGCTCAACATTGCTATGCCACTAGAGAAATGCAAATTAAAACAACACTGAGATTACAGCTTACCCAGAAAGCACGGCTAACATCAAGAAACCAAATAATAAAACCAAATAATTGTTTTATTAGTGTGTTTGGGATACATAACGAATAGATTCACCATGGGTTATAATATATATATATATTATCTTGATCCTTTTATTTCCTCTTCCTGGGAACCACAAAGTCTACCTTCTTGTTTTCCATCATCTTTTTTTTTTCTGCCTTTTTTATACTTTGTTTTTCTCATATAAGAAAAACCATGAGATAGTTAATTAACCTTTCAGGTCTGATTTATTTTACTTAGCATTATGAACTCGAGGTACATGTATTTTCCTACACCTGGCTTAAATTTATTCTTCTTTAAACCTGAGTAGTACTCACATTTTATTTATTCACTCATCTGTTGATTGACATATAGACCTCTTCCAAGGTTTCGTTATTATGAGCTGTGCTGCTATAAACATTAACATTAGTATCACTGTAATAGAATGAATGATTTCTTTTTCCAGTACTATGGGTTGCCCACTGAGCTGCACCTCCTGCTTGTTTTATTTGAGACTGAGCCTAACTAGTTGCTAAATTGCCCAGACTAAACTTGAACTTGTAATTCTGCTGCCTCAGCTTCCTGGAGAACTATAGGGTCATGCCCATGATCACCATAAACAGAGATTTTTACAAGATAAGAATGATCCTGGAAAACAATAGCCTAAGACAAAGTTCTTCTCTATTTTGGGGAAGGTAAGGTACTAAGCTTTACTGAAAACAAAGGTTATCATATGCAGGTAGAGTTTTCCAAGATCTGTCCCCAGATGAACAGGTGAAAACTCTTGTCTGAGGACACATCTAAAATGGATGAACAGAAGTGCCTGGCACTTACCTCCACCACAGGGAAGAAAAAGGGAGACAAATGGAGGACTGCATTATAAAGAAAGTGACTAAGGGAAAACTCTGTACTGCCAAGGGAGTGACAGGAATCCTTTTTTTTTTTGGCTTTTTGAGATAGGGTCTCACTATGCAGTTCAGGCTGGCCATGTGCTCACTTTGTAGCCCAGGCTGGTCTTGAACTAACAAAGATCCTCCAGGCTCAACCTCCCAAGTGCTGGGATTACAGGCATGCACCACCACGCCCAGCTTATGACAGGAATCTTAAACAGAATGGGGCACTGAATGGCAGCACAGAGAGAGGAACAAAGCATGCTGCAACTGTGACCCATTTTCCTCAGCCATGAGGAACTCCTACATTGCAAGAAAAAGGAACGCAGAATACTAGTGCTCACCATCATTCCCATGGACCAGAGGCTCTACTGCACAGACCTCACAACTTTTAAATCCAGCTGAGGGAGCTCCCCTCCACATTAACATTCAACTCTGCATCATAAGAAGACATAAATATTTGGTAGCCAGAATGTAATATAACTGCTTGGAATCAGAGGACAAAGTCTCAACAGGCCCCAATCTACCACAGAATTCGAGCTGCTATAGCACAATACCATCTTCATAACAGAATAACTTCTAAACTTTATTTTGCTGCAAGTGCTGATAGGCATGCCCAGTACCTCCTCTGATAATATTAGAAGCCCCTGGGACCAGCATGTGCCTTACAGGTCAAGGAAAGGCCCTTCAACATCCTCCCACTCTGAGACTACGGCTGCTACTGACACAAGCTCCAGAATCACCCATATTCACTATTTACAACCTGGAGCTATTTCTGTGTTCCATGGCTCTAACTCTGTTACAACTGCTACTGTAAGCCCTAACATCAATTCTACTCACTTCATGGCACCTACACTCAAGTACCCTCTACATTCCAACTCTATAAAACTGCTGCTACTGCTGGCAAAATCTCTATCATCACCAACATTCAACTATGCAGGGCCTGAAGATATGACTATCTGGAAGCCCAAATTCACTACAAAGTCACATCACTGCTTATGAAAAAAATTGAAGTGTGGACTACTGAAGCATGTTTAGACACTGAGCATAGCTCACATTGATTATAGCTACAGAAATCATGTAGATGCTATATTAACTTAGAACCAATGCCAAAACAGACAGCCACCCACCCACCCACCATTCTATATCTCCTCTAAATGAAAAAATCCTTTTCTATGAAAGCTACTCCACAAAACCATAAAGGTGACTATAACACCACTTATGCAGGCATCTAAGCAGGAATACAAAAAAAAAAGTGTGATGATTAATCTTGACTGTCAACTAGTCTTCAGAAATACCCAGCAGATTAGTAAAGCACACTTCTGACTATATCTAGGTGGGTCATGGGGGCAAGAATATGGGGACTATATCTTGTCCCTGTTTCCTTCTTGTTGAGCTCTTCCTCTGCTCTCTGCTTCCTGAAGGCTATTAGTTGAGAAGCTTTTCTCTGCTATGATCATCTGTCATGATGTTTCTAACTCACAGTAAACCAATCATGAGCCAAAACCTTTGAAATCGAGAACCACAATATACCTCTTCTACTTTAAGTTATGGCTATCAGTATTTGCCCAAGCAATGGAAACTAATACAACAATGAAGCACAACACATCCAAAGTAGCACATTATCTCTCCATAAAGAGATACTAACATGAAGGAAATCTGTAAAATGCTTTTAAAAATTCCAAAAAGTGACCCTAAAGAAACTCAATGGGATGCAAGACACTAGAGATAGACAATTCAATGAAATAAAGAAAATAATTCATGATATAAATGAGAAATTCAACAGAGACAGATATAATAAAAGGAGACAAACATGAATTGTGCAGCCAAAACCTTCAATTAAACAATACATACAATTGGAAGCTTCAACAACAGAATAGCCAAAGCAATAGAAAGAAATTATAAATTTAAGGACATATATTTTGAAATAACCTAGTCAGACAAAAAGAAAATATAATAAAAAAGGAAGACATCAAGACATATGGAACATCATTAAACAAATATTTGTGTTATGAGTGTTTGAGAAGGAATCAAAAAAGGAAAAGACACTGAAAACATAGTTAATGAAATAATAGTTGAAAATCTCCCAAATCTTAACAGAGACCCATATATCCAGATCCAAAAAACTGAAATGACCTCAAGTACTTAATCATAAGAGATGCCCAAGGCACATTACAGTCAAATTATGCAAAAATCAAAGTTAAATCTAAAATTAACAGAATTCTAAAAATAGCAAGAGAAAAGCAACGAGTCACACAGTGGAGAGTCCTCACAAGACTAACATCATATTTCTCAAAAGAAACTTTACGGGTCAGAATAGAATGGAATGATATATTTGAAATCTTGAAAGAAAGAAAAAGAAAATAAGAAAACTATATCCAGTAAATATATTATTGAGAAATGAAGGAGAAACAGTATTCCATGGATAAAAATTGAAGGAATTTATCACCACCAAACTAAACTTACAAGAAATTTGTAAGGGATTTGAATAACTAGAAATGAAAGAATAGTAACCCATCATTAAAACATGAAACAAGAAAATTCATTGCTAAATCAAACATACAAATAAACAATCAAATCTTGTCATAACTGAAAACAATCAAACCATAAAGATAAATAATAAGAGAAATTGAAAAGAACAAAGAGTATACAAAACAGTCAGAAACAATGAAATAGCATTCATGAGTTTTTATTTATCAGTTATAATCTGGAATGTAAATGGATTAAATCCTCCAATCAAAAGATACACACTTACCTAATGGATTAAAAAATAAAATATGACTATATACTATCTATAAGAAACTCATTCCACTGGCAAAGACATATGTAGTATGAAAGTGAAATGTTTGAAGAAAGATATTCCACACAAATGGAAACAGTGAACAGGCATACTTACAGAAGATAAAACAAGACATTGGCTCAAACACTAAAAAAGAGACAAAGTCACTAGATGTTGATAAAGCAACCAATTCAACAAGAAGATATGATTGTAAGCATATATGGATTCAATGTTGGACCATCCATATGTAAAGCAAATATGATAAGTCCTCGACTTACATATGTGTTCCATTCTAGGAGAAATGTTCATAGTTGCATTCTCTCATAAGCTGACAAAATGTGTCTTACACAGTATCCTTATTGAAGCTCACAACTGGTATGTTCGTAGGTCAAAGACTTACAGTATTAGATCTTAAAAGAAATATAGACCTTAATACAATAATAATTGAGGTTTTGAACCTTACTTTCATCCATGAACAGATTATCTATACAAAAAAAAAAAAAGAAAATTACATCAGAGTTGAACCGTATCATAGAGCAAATGGACACAGCAGACATTTAAAAGAATATTTTATTCAGTAGTTGTAGAACATACACTGATCAGCAAGTGGAACATTCTTCAGGATAGACCATATGTTAAGTCACAAATCAAATCCTAAAAATTTTTAGAAATCATGTCATGTATCTTCTTTGACCACAATGAAAAACAGTGAAAATACAAAAAATGTGAAAATTGAAGACTATGTTTCAAAACAATGAATTGACAAACTAAAAAGAAAATTTAAAAAATTTTTGAGGACAAAAACACAACATATCAAAACTTGAGGAACAGAGCAAATGCAATAGCAATACTAAGGTGGAATTTTATGGCATCAAAAACTGGAAAGCTTTAAACAATTAACAATGTACCTCAAAGATTGAGAAGAACAAATATGGACCAAATTCAAAATTACTACAAAGAAAGAACAAAATCAGAGCATTAATAAATGATCAGTTAAATACCTAAAATGAGAATTTAAAAAATACTAAGGAAACAAAGAATGTTTTTTATAAATATTAAAAAAGCTTTTGGTCAGGCTAAGAAAAAAAGAAAACTCAAAAAAAATGAAATTAGAGATGAAAAAAAGAGACATTGCAACTGACACAAAAGATTATAAAGACTACTACTACACTAATAAATTAGAAAACCTTGCCGGGCGTGGTGGCTCACGCCCGTAATCCCAGCACTCGGGAGGCTGAGACAGGCGGGTCGTCATGAGTTCGAGACCAGCCTGGGCTACAAAGTGAGCTCAAGGCCAGCCTGAACAGCATAGTGAGACCCTGTCTCAAAAAGACAAGGGCTGGGGATCTAGCTCAGTGGCCTAAGTGCCTGCCTGGCAAGCGCAAGGTTGTGAGTTCAATCCCCGGTGCTGCAAAAAAAAAAAAAGAAAAAAAGAAAACCTTGGAAAATGGACAATTCGTTGGGCACATAAACTCTATCAAGGTTGACTATGAAAAAAAAAGGAAATCTAAACAGACCAATAGTAAAAAACAAGATCAAAGCAGTAATTAAATGTCTCCCATTTAAAAAATGACTTTACAACTGAAATCTACAAATATTTAAGGAACTAATTCTATTCTCAAACCATTCTAAAACAAATAAAAGGAAAGAAGTCTGCCAAATTCCTTTTAAGAGTTCAGAATTACCCTAATACCTAAATGAACAAAGATACAAAAAGCACAGACAAAACCCAGGTGAACTGTGCCAGAGGTGGTGACCAAACCCATCACTTCTTCACCATCCAGGGAACCCAGAAAATGACAAAATGAAGAAGCAAAATGCAATCTCAGACCTCCAGCCCACCCAGAACAAGTCCAGGAGTCATCAACATAGAAAAAAATGGGAGACACACACCTGAAATTTCTGAAATGATAGCAACTGAAGTAAAGAAACAAATCCATGAGGCTGTAGAGGAAATCAGACCAGAAATAATCTCTTGGCTTATAAAACAAAGGTCAACATTTCTAAAGGAAATGCTCAGCACATTAGAGGAGAGATAGATAAGAAAACAGATGATGATAGACAGAAGGTAGAAATTGTGAATCATCAATACAAGGAAGAAACAGAATGCATGAAATGGATTCAAGCAGATACCCAGGAAATCAAAAATTCCATTGAAAGCTGGCAAAACTGCTTGAAAGAAATTGAAGACAGACTTTCAGACCTTGAAGACAGGATCACAGTTAGCGACCATGAAAGGAAACACCTCTTGAAAATAAAATATCAGGAAAAAACAATTCAACAACTACAAAATGACACAAAGAAAAATAATATAAGAATAATTGGTATCAATGACAAAGCAGAAGCCAACACAAACGACATTAAAAAAAAAAATACTTGCAGAAGTAATAGCAGAAAATTTCCCAAGCATGGGAAAAGAACCTGACATACAGATAAGTGAGACATACAGAACCCAAATTAGCCATAACCAAAATAAATCTACATTCAGATATAACAATCAAGATCCCAGAAATGTGGCACAAGAACAGAATAGTAAAAGCTGTTAGAGAAAAGAAATAGATCACCTACAAAGGAAAGCCTATCAGAATCACAACAGACTCCTCAACACAAACTTTAAAGGCA
>RJWT010048976.1:0-11070 GCA_004365215.1 Cuniculus paca
CCATCATATAATCTTCGTTTATGCCACCACCTTCTCCTCACTCACAAAGCTAAACCTTCAATATCTCCCTGAATAATTTGAGTCTATACACTTTTAAATGTGAACATACATAAGGATATCTGACATTAAATCAGTAGACTTCAGGCTAGAAATTAAGGGTAGTGACTGGAGTTAGATTCTGGGTAAAATTTGAGCTTCACTGCTACTGACTATGAGCCTGGACAGCTTACTCAATTTCTTGCACTTCAGTTTATAGAAGAGAACTGATTTATTTGCCTCCTTGTAGGGCTGTTCTGGGGGTTTGGTAAGACTAGGGTCTCTGTATGGTGCTTGGCTTAGTAGATGTTAGCTGTATGTTGGAGTCCTGGTATCTGGCATAGGATAAAAACTCAATAAATATTTGTTAAGTGAATCAAGTTATGATTTTTCCCTGCTTCATCTCCCACCTAACTCTAACCCTCAATGCCTGTGTGTCTTCCATCCAAGCAAACTTGCTAGAGTCATTGGAAAGAATGTTATGAATAAATGAAGTTGGATATGGCAACAGAACTGGTCAAGACTACTGCTGAAAGCAAGAGTCCAGGTGGAAAATGGAGACAAAAGTAGCCAGACATGTGAGAAAGTCACAGCTAGAACAGAGACAAGGGACCAAGTCTAGGGCATGTGAATTCTGTGTGCTTCTTCCTCTGAGGGCTGGTTGGGCCAGGAGTTACTACAAGCTGACCCCACCAAAGTTGAAACATAAAAACTTCTTTCAAATTTTGCCAAGAACTATCCTGTAACTCATTCCAGGATATGTAGGTGCTCATGCTCAATGACTAAACACTTTAATATAATTATTGCACTGCCTGATTCCTCTCTTGTTTTCCCTCCAGGATTTCCTTCCACTTACAGGTTTGATGGAAGCAGAAAGGACTGGGGAGCTGTCTATTTATATTTTTTGGTCTTGAAGCAATAATTTGGTCAATAAGTATAAATAAAAATGAAGTATTTTCCCTTCTTTTCATTGAAAATGTGTAATATATTAAACAGATTGCATTTATATTTCAATTAAATAAAAGTCTATGTTCAGGAGTATAGATACAGGCAAAATGCTGACCACTAACTTGTGAGTTGTTAGCCCTAATATTTCCTTCACTTTAGTAAATCTTCCTGATACACTGTGTTCTGACATCTTCCCAGATATGCTCCATCAAACACTCCTAGCCTTCTGTTTTAAAACTCCTGGCTCACCACTGTGTGGAGGAAGAGGAAGTATCACACAGAAATATATTTTCGGTCTTGCAGATGATGGTTGGAGATTACAAGTCAATGTGAAATAGGTACACTTTATTTCTAAGAATTAAAAGTATACATTGGTATTGGCAGAAAATCTATCACAAAAGGAGAGAAGAATTTGTTCCTGGCACAAAAAGTCAGCATTTGCTTTGCCAACGTGTGTTTCTGCAGCTTTGCAGGCTCCTGCCCACAGCAGGTAGCACTTGACTCTTTGTTACACACCTTACCACGCTTCAAAGATTCTCTTCACTATTGATTCCTCACTTGTTCAAGTTCTTCAACCTATGGTGGTTTCATTAGTACATCAGCACTGAGAACAGACAACCACATACATGCAGAGAAAAAAGACCCTTCGCTTATTTTCACACCTCATTGTACAGCCTTTGTTTTATTACATCAATGATCTCCCTGCTTCCATTTTGTGGCTCTCTGATTCTGCAGCTACTCTTTCTTCAGTTCTTTTAATGAGCATAACTTATACCTTTCCTTTCCTACTTCTTTGCATCCTAATTGTCACAACTCAGCAGCAGCCTTGCCAGAAGCAGGTCTAGGGCACTAGACAGGAAAACTAAGAAATTCAGAGCAATCTGTGACCCAGAGTTCATAAGCGGCACAGGAAAACCCCAGGACACAAAAACCCCAAATGCGTTGAACAAGAGAGGCAGATGACTAAGTTAGACACATCAAATATAGACCAGGTGCTGAGGCCAGGTGCAAACATCAAAAATAAGTCAAAGCTGAAGACAATGTTCAAAGCAGGAGCACAGAGAACCATGGGTCCAAGTTCAACAGTAAAGATGCAAGGAAGAGCCTTTCGACCACTAGCACAATTACCATTTATTGAACAGCAGAGTCTGTATTTGATGGTTTACACACATCATTCTTCTGCTGGGGTTAAACTATATGATCCTTAATATGTAGAAGAAACTGATGCTCAGCATTGGAAGTTCCTTGGCCATATCACACTTCGGACCTATGTCTCTGTGACTGCAAGCCATCCTCTTCTCATAGGCCTCAATGTCACTGGATAAGTTGTTGGTATTCTAGGTCTGCCTACCTCTCCTCACAGGGAAAATGGTCTAATGTTCACAAGTATATGGGTGCTGCTCCATGGTCTCCTCCATCTTTCTCCAGGAAAGCTCTCCACATTCAGGGTACGAATACAGTAAACAGTGTTGTACTGATGTGGTTGGAAGGGCACAGAAAGTACCACCTATCTCAGTCTTACTCCTACAATTATTGTCCTGGACCAGATATTCCTTCTATTAGAATTGGTTTATTTAAAGAAAGGAGTCTGCTTTATCAACTTTGCTATCAGATTACCTGGTCTTTCAGTGAGACTCAATATTTGTCTGACTTTGTACAAATTTCTTAACAGCTCTGTGCCTTAGTTTCCTCCTCTGTAAAATGAAAATAAAATATTCAATGGATTGACTACTTATTGTTTTAAGTATTAAGATAATCTAGTCAAAATAGTAATTCACTTCTTCATATATATTAAAGAAGCAAATACTCAATGTTCATTATTGTTATCACTATTAGCATCTTTAAGCCTAGTTTTAGGAACTATATAACCAAGAACTATAATTTAAAATAAAATCAGCCTCTCCAAGATTTTAGTTAGAAAGAGAACCCACAGCAGAATTTTCTGTTGAGCTGAACAACCGTACCAGATCTTTTCTTTTGTGTTCTCTCTCTTAAATTCCCTTGCTCTTCTCTTAAAGTGGAGCATTGGTTCTCAACCAGGGGACAATTCTACCTTGTCCCAGGGAATATTTGGCAGTGCTTGGAGATATCATTAGTTGTGACAACTCTAAGGGTTGCTAATGGCATATAGTAGGTAGACGCCAGGGATACTTTCATACATCCTACAATGCACAGAATACATGATTTTTTTCCACTTCTGTATAGTATCCTTGCTTATTTCACAGACATGTTGGTCTCTAAAAATTCTATTTAGATAGGTAAAAAGACTATAAATAGATGATAGATAGACAGATAAAAGGAGGAAAGAAAAGAAAGAAAGAAAGAAAGAAAGAAAGAAAGAAAGAAAGAAAGAAAGAAAGAAAGAAAGAAAGGAAAAGAGAGAAAGAGGTGGAAGGAAGGACAAAGTTGTGTGGATTTTGAGAAGAGGAACACATTGTGAGAAATCAGTTTCTACAACCCAGAGAATGGGCAAATTTTTTACCAGTTATTCCTCAGACAAAGGACTACTATCTAGAATATATCAAGAACTCAGACACCACCCCCCAAGTCTAAAGGGAGAAAGGAATGAACAAAAAAAAAAAAGGAAGAAAATGGAATCAAAGCTTTTGTAAATAAGGAGGGGAAGAGGAGTTGAAGGGAGGGAAGAGATAAGGGAAAAAATATCAAGAGCAATGCAAAAAAAAGATTGTGTGCAATACAAAAGCCCTCTGTGTTGAAATGGACAACTATTTCAAAGAAAACGAGAGATATGGTAGCCACTGTTGATTTCCTGTTGTCTTCTTTTGAAGTTCTGTGTTGCTTGCATTGTTCTGATCTGCTTTGTCCCATTTTGTTTTGTTTTGTTCTCTTTAAAATAAATAAATAAATAAATACAAAAGCCCTCTGTGGATGTTGTCATTATTTATATCTAAAATGTACCATTGAAGAATAAAAAATAAAAGGAGGAAACTACAAAAAAAAAGACACTGTCTAAAGTCCCACTTGAAGCACTAGCACTTTTATATTTCAACACGGATTAGGTCATATGTATTTTGTGCAGAAAAAAAGTATATATTTTATAAGAGTTATCTAAATTGCAGTTGGCTCTTATTAAAAACTTAAATATTCCCCAATTTTCCCTTCTTTATGACAGTCAAGTAAAGTCAAAATGTTTCTGCATTTTTTATTATAGGGTTTGAGGCAAATTATTTTTCAGCTGCCTATTTAAACACTTTTCTTACTACGTAATAACATTGAAAAGAGCTAGAAATGCTCCAATTTCCACCAACAGGCAGCCAACCAAACTGCTGAAGTCAAGGCTGGCTCCGCCAACCATACTTAGCTCATCCTGCCCAGCCCCTGCCCTAACTGAAAAACAACAGCATTGTAACTCTTTGCAGATAAAAATCAGTTGAATCCATCCTAGGTCACCGAGTTGGAGAAAAACAGTGCACTCAATAAATATATATTAAAGGGCTATATCTTATTAAAGTTATTGACAGCTTAAGTATTACTAAAATTAATGATTCTATTTCTTTGAAAAAATATTGAAGTTTACAATAAATGAAGGTAAAATGGGGAAAGGAGAAAAAAAAGAAGGGTATGGTATTATGATTTGTTTCCATGAGAGGGGAATTTATTTTCAGCCTCATACAACAGAGGTCTTCAGTTCCACTGTATAGAGAGTAAAAGAAAATATCAGAGTCATGAAATAACAACAACTGATAATCAGAAGCAATGACTTTTCCCTGGGTGTTTGCAGTAAATAATAAATTGGTAACCACAGGCTAGTAGATACATGCACATGTACATTAACTTCCTGAATGTTTACTGGGAAAGGTTATATGCAAAACAGTCTACTAGATTGGCAGGTGAGGTATGCAAAAGTGAGAAAAATGTAATTCTTGTCCTCAACAAATTTGAACTGTAATACAGATGTCACATAAATATTTTTGTCAGCAAATACAAAGAAGAGAAGACAGGAAAGGACAGGAGGGGAAGGGATAAGAGGGCACAATGGAGGGGAGGGGAGATAACAGACTGAAGGATTAAGATTTTATGACAGTGGAGAAATATGACATAACTTTTACAAATAATACATGTGAAAAAGAAAAGACTGCAGAAATTAAGAGTATCTCCTCTTCTTGGAAGGATTATACTTGATTCTTTGGATTATGATGAAATGGAAATTTCATGACACTATGCAAAAGAAAACATCAGATTTTTCATGCCCTTTATTATCCATCAAATGTAGTTCTAAGCTATCATCAGCAATTACTCATATGTCTGTTTGGCTAGGTTTTCCCTTCCTAAAGTTTCTAGATCCAAGATCTAACACTGCTTCCTCAGTGACCCAAGACTGACAACAGAAGAGGGTACACTTACCTAGCCCAGTGCCATCCAAGCATTATTCTCCTTTGAATTTGGAATACTAGGAGCAAGCTTTCCTCTCTTATTTGAGAGATACAAAAAGCAAACAAGCATTGAAGAAAACAAATGAACAGGAAAAATGGAATGCTCTATGTTCCTATCCTTAGATGTCCAAATGTTTCGGGTAAGAACATTGTCTTTCTTTGCTCTTAAACTGGGCAGATGTGGCCTGAGAGAATGAAACATAAAAACTGATAGCAAAATCAGAGCCTAACAGAGAAAAAATTTAAAGACATCATTTATTGATTGAAAAACAAAGCAAAACAAAAAGCAAGCAGAACCTCCAAATAAAAAAAGCCTCTGTAAGAAGGGAATTTGCCAATATTTCTGTTATGGTTTGTATATAGGTGGCCCCCAAAAGCCTCATGGAAGCAGCTGAATCTAGCATTTGTGATTGATTCATTGCTTAGTGCTGGGTTTAGTGCTGGGATTAGCGCTGGGATTATCGGTGTGAGTGCTGCAGGCATCCAGGAGTGGAGCCTGCAAACTATATAAGGGAGGGAAGAAGACATGTTTTGGGCCTCTTTTGCCGCTCTTCTGCTCTGTTTTGCTCTTGCTGCTTGTGAGCTGCCTCCTCAGCCATATCACCCTTCTTTGGAGCCAACTGGATATGGACTGAAACCTCCAAACCATAAGAAATAAACCTTCCCTTCCTTAACTTTTGGTGTTGGGTATTTTGTCTCAGCAACCAAAGAAAAGTAACCAAAACAATTTCATATTTGACTTCTGTTGCAGAATTTAAGAGACTAGAGAGACCATCAGGAAACAGGTTTTTATTTGGTTGTAAGTGAACACTGACTTCACAGACTTGTGTGTCCAAAATGGTTGAGAGCCGAACAAAGAAATTTCATTTCTATACATCTTACAAGGGGGTTGGTATTTGGCATGGAATTTGTGGGTGGGCGAAGGAGAACAAAGGCAGTTTGTCAAACTATGACACTTTTGTATCTTGGTGGCCCTGCTCCAGCATAACATAATTTATGGGAATAGAAAATAATAAAACTTTACTTACCAGGGCAAAAGTTACTGCTTTTACCTGTATTAGAACAAGAAACAATGGCTGTAGAGAGGGGAAGTTTGGGGAACTTGCTTCTGGAGTGATGAGAGCAGGGCTGTTATTTCTTCAGGCTTCAACCACGTGTAGCCTAGCAGCTTCCAGGGTGACTAGAGCAGTGCTGTTGATTTTGGTGATGCCTCCGTTTTGCTGTAGGATCAGCTGGTTTGGGTGGTCTGGATCCTGTAGTCTGGTCCACCCCTCCTGGTTCACCAGTTTCAGTGATGGATCTGGGCACAGTTCCTGTGACTTTAGCAGCAGTGGGGATAGGCAATGTTACAGTATGGGACCCATTCTGTATGAGTCCTAAAGTGACTGGATTCTATTTCTTGACCCAAAGAGTCCCCAGGCTTGAAGGGATGTATGGGTCTGTCAGACTCATGGACATTTTTCTTATACCCAGTCATGGTTATCTTGCATGGCTATTCTCAAAGTCCATATCTGTTTTCTTAGGGATAATTTCCCTAACTTACAGAGATCATCTTTGATTTGGCCTATAATTGAAGGTAGCTGACTGAATAAGACTTTATAAGGAGAATAACCAGTTTTTTGGTGGGTGTACACCCGACCCAGAGGAGGACCAAGAGCAGACTTGATCCCATCTCAAAATAGTTTCTTGGCAATACTTTTTTAGCAATCGTTTGACTGTCTGGTTCTTGCGCTCCATCTTTCATGGACTCTGAGGTCAGTAGGCCTTGTGTAGTTTTTTTTGTATTTAACATCCACATGAACTCCTGGACTACCTCAGCCAAGAGTATTGGCCCCTTCTTTGACCCTAAGATCAGACATAGTCCAAAACTTGGGATGACGTCTCTCTTAACAGCACTTTTGTCACTTACCATGTCTTTTATGTTTGGGTGGGGAAGGCCTCAATCCACCCTGAGAAGGTACAGGCAAGCATCAACATATACCGATAGCCCCCCACTTGAGGCTGCTCTGTGAAGTCCATAAGCAAATTTTTACAGGGGGTAACACCCATTTCTTGAATTTCTGGGGGCCTGGTAGGCTCTTATTTTGGGTTGTTTTGAGCAAAGGTCAGGCATTGCTTACAAACAGCTTAAGTGATGGCAGTGAGCTGTGGCACAGAGAGGTGATGGTCTTGTAATGTCTCTAGTGTCATTTTTTTCCAAGTGAGTCCCTTGATGCAATTGTCTTAGAAACCTGGGGATCATTATTTCAGGGGTGGGCTAGTCTCTCATCAGAGACTTTTTACCTCCCTCCCTTGATATAATTTTTAGATTTTTGAGCAAACCATGTCTTTTTATTTGGGGAATAGTTTGGAGTCTCTAGGAGTAGAGGCTCTAGGATGAGGGGCATGGCCAGGGGTCCTCTTTTGGGTTGCGGGACTGTCATAGCAGACTATTTTACTCCCCTGTCTCTCTTTTGGTTTCCTCTGGCTTCTTTTGTTGGTGACCCCTGGAATGTGTAATAGTCACTTTCTTTGGTGTCCATACAGCATCTAGGAGCTGTACAATTTTTTCTCTGTACTTTATTTTTTTTTCTAGCAGTTAGGATCCCTTTCTCCTTATATATGACTCAGTGACCATGTAGTGTAGCAAAGGCAAAATTGGAATCAGTACAGATGTTAACTTTTTTGTCCTTGGCTCGTGAAAGAGCCCTTGTCAGTGTTATTAACTCTGATTTTTGTGCTAAGGTTCCACTAGGCAGCTGAACCTCCATTACAGAGTCTAGTATCACCACTGCATATCTTGTCTGGTGGACCCCATCTAGAACAAAACAGCACTCATTTGTGAACTATTCAACATCTGGGTCTCTCAGAGGGTCATCTGTGAGATCGTCTCAGCTCAAGAACACTTTATCCACACTTTTTATAGCCATTAAGGGTGGGTCCCTTGACTAGGAGCAAGGTTGCTGGGTTGAGTGTTCACTGTCTCTAGAGTTATGTGAGGTTTCTTGCATAGGAAAGCCTAATATCAAGTCATCCTTGGATTTGATAACCAGTGGTGTCTCCTCTGGTCCTTTAAGGTTTAACTGAGTGTGGTACCTGAATGGTCAATTGTTGTCCCAGAGTTAGCTTGTCAGCCTCCCACATCAGCAGGCAGTGGCAGATGCCTGGAAGCATGGAGGCCATCCTAGGATTTAATTGTTTTGATAAGTATGCCACTGGGTGCTGGTCATTCTCTTCCATTCATGGATGTACAGGAAGAAATGCTTGGTTGTGTCTAGCAATTCTAAGGCTAGGGCCTGAGTCAAGACCTCTTAGATCTGTTTAAGTGATTTTTTTTCCTGGTCAGCTTCCCAGAGGAGCGTTGGAATAGCTGAAGCTGGAGATCAATCACATATGTGGGGCTAAAGCAAGGCCAGCCTTGAGAACACAGAGAGCCCAAAGTGAGCCATGTAAACAAGCTGTTGCAGCTTGGAAATGGCAAGGTGCCCTGGCCAGTCAGGCAAACAAGTTGCTAGGCAGAGGGGTTGAAATTGACATCGTCCTTCTGAGTGTATAAAGGTGCTATAGTGGTTGAGCAGTTCCTTTTCTCTCATCAGGAGAGAGGGCTCCTCCTGACCTCCACTTTCATCTCTTTTATTTTCCCATCCTCTTGCTGTCCTTCCCTCTGAGAACTTTGAGAGCTGTGCTGGTATGCAGCAGAGGGACTCTCTTTTCCCCCTTTTGTGACTTCATATAGGAGTTTAGACATAAGTGAGAAATTTATAATTCAGATATGACACAATCTTGCCCCCCCCCAAATCTTTCTTATCTGGTCCCAGGTGGTTGGAACTGGGAGGATACAGGCAGCCTGTTACTTGGTGCCCAGTTGGTCCTCGCACGTGTCATTACGAAGCCCAAATATTTGACCTCTCATTGGCTAATTTGTGCCTTTTTCTTGGACACCTTATGTTTAGCCCTCCAAAGTAGATGAAGGTAAGTCTACAGGGTAGGTCTGGCTTCCTGACACCAGATTCCTACTCTCTGATAAATGTCTTATATTTCTCCATCTGACAGTGATGGAGGCATTATGCTTCAGTGCCAATATTTCTTTGATGCATTCAAGATGTTATTTTTGATTTCTGTTACAATTTATTCCATATTTATGCCATATCAAAAGTTTAAACAGCATAACCTTTTGTCTTCATTCAAGTTACTGGTAATAAATCATGTGGGATTTGGTCATGGACGAAGACGTACATATGGATTTTTCTGCAAGTATAACTCATTCCTCTTCCCCAGAGATGATACTGCTCTTCCTCTATTAAAACATTCTCTCTCCCTCTCTCTCTCTTCATTGCAACTAGGACATGAGTATATCTTACCTCATAGTTCATAATATATTATCATACATGTCTGTCCAAATTCTTTTTATCACCATTCCTCAACCTCACCAAAGAATTCTCATATATATGTAATGAATTTGTTTGTGTGTTTATAAATGTGATTTTAAGGTGCATGATTTTCCAAATGAGTATGTTTTTAGAATATATAATTGTGCTATGTATGTATTATTCTATTTATTACTTTTTCATCAATGCCATCTTTTTAACCCCATAGATAAGAAGCTAGGTGGCTTGTTTTATCTGCTGCCTCATGATCCATGGTATTCAATCTACCACATTTGATTATCTGATTTTCCACAATGGATACCCTGACTACTCTATCACCACAAAAATGGCTGTGGCACAGTATGGATCTGTTTAACTCTCTCTTAAGTTATATACCCCAAAGCCAAATGGCTGGTTTTCAACATACACATAGTAAATCTGACCAGGAGCTGTCCATTCACTCTCTGGTATGGCTGCCCAGGCTGGAGCAAGTATTACGCTCTGTAACACACATCACAATCATAATCCCCCACCAACATCTTCACAATGATTTTCATGCAGTCAGATTGACTACTTGTATTAAATGTCAAGTTCTATTGGTTTGCACCAATTCTGTATGTATTAGGATATAGAGTACAGCAAGGCCATGAATTTGTTGACCTGTTGATTTCCTGATTACTGTCAGAATAATTGATCACCTTCTTGATAGGTGTTTCCATTGTTGTGTTGGTTAATCACCAGACTTATTTTAGAACTTTATCTATGGTTTTCTTTTTCCCATTCTCTCTCATATTTCATATTAAATCTCTTTTGAACAGGTTAGGAATTCTTCTGGCAGATGTGGTTTTCTTCTCATGGACTGTACTTCATCCTCGCCAAGGCTCAGAAGCACTGGCATGAAAAATCATGGTCTAAAACACTTCAAAACCATTTCTGTGGCCAACAACTCATGTCTCTCATACCTTTTTCTCTTCCAAAATGCTTCAATTTGTAGCCTGGACTTCAAAGCCACCAGCAAAACATCCCAGATTTCTTTGGCTGTTGTGTTATTAATTCCCAAAGATATTGGCAAAACAGCCAGTAGTCAGTGAGTGGGTTTGAGGACAGAGTTAATCACTGCTACTTTTTTCAGAAGATTCATCACCCCTTCCTCTGAGTCAATTTCTCTACACATTAGTTTCTTGACATTGGCTTTAATTCTGTTTGCTCTCTCAGGATGTTTTACCTCCTGACTTCTGTCCTTGGTTATTTTCTCTATACTGTTGAAAATATGCCAGTGTGACGTTTCCCTGTTACAACTGTCTACTCAACTCTGGAGTATAAAAACAGTTTATTCCACAACTTCA